>JAODLM010000284.1:0-100000 GCA_036937905.1 Salvia rosmarinus
CGTCATATCATCATAGTCGAGCGTCGTGAAGGAGGCCTCCTTTCTGACGCCGTGACCGACGTGGTTGTCCTTACGACACGGTCACCTTAGGTGTACGTTAATCTAGCGGTATTGTCCTTCCGGCATAGGATCCGATATCGATTTTCATTCATAAGTTGGGAGCGACCCAACAACATTCATAACATTTCATAACATCTCATAATATCTCATGGATAGGATACATACACAAAACATAAACATTTTTGGCAGGTAATCATGTAAACATTTTATCAACAGTTGAAATAAGCATCGTAAATAAATATTTCAAAGCATTTTGTTTTTGAGTAGAGTAAAGCCCACACGACGGTGGATTGCCTTAATCCCATTTCTTGGGTTGTAAGTCCTAGCTTTAACTATCTATTCTTGACCTTGAGGTTTTGGGTGGAAAAATCCATTGGGTCTTAGAACCCATATTTCTACTTTAGTGTATATCATGGTATGATATACACTCGATTGACCATGTGGTAGCACAGTCAAATATTTCACGTTAAGGTATGCTTTCGTGAAAATATCGTATCATGATGTTTTATCATAATTAGTACATCTTATAATGCTCTATCGTACCTTGCGACATAACATAATGAATGCATCGATTAATAGCATGTTAGTCACATAAGGCATACTTCATAGGGGTTTCCAACACTTAGTCAAATTTCAAGTGTTTATTTTTCAGCAAAACAGCTTGAAACAACCCAAGTGACGTGCTTTGACGATCCATAACTCTCGATTCAGAATACGTATGGTCGCACAAAGATACATTCTGAAACCTCTAAACATGTACTACAAGTTCTAAGAAGAATTAAATCCAAACGAGTCGTGGTTCTGAAGATATAGGGTCTCAAAGTGGGCAACTCAAACTGACTTCTATACTTAGAAAATTTTCAGAATTTTCAGTTTTAGCTTAACGATGAGGGGTTTTGCGAGGCTCGTAACTTTTGACTCACAATGCCAAAATGGCTGCAGGCTACCAATTTAGAAACCTTGTAACAAGTACTACATATGTCATGAAGACCATACTGGAAAATATCTAACTCATCGAGAAATACATAAGTCCAAAGTTGACTAGTTGGAAATGGACAGTTTCCAGTAGGTGACTTTGGGTCGATGAAAGGTATATCTATAAAACTTGGTTTGGGATCAAACTTTCCAGATCATAACTAGACATGGTGGGGAACATTTCTTATGAAGAAACCCAAGTCCAAATCGGACTAAAAATGGCTTGAACACCTCACGTAAAAGTCATACTCGAACAGCCTATTAACATAGAAATTTTCTAAGGCAGTTTGTCCAAAACAACTTACTGTAATGTATCAACTTCAAAAATTCACCGTGAGTTCATTATAATGAATCTGGAAATGAAACCAATCATATTGAAAAGCCACTTAAGTCTAGTTTTATCCAGAAAAAGCCTCACTCAATTATTCACCATAGATTGGGAGATAAAAATGTTTTACCACAAGCTATCACTCCCGTGACAGTTTTGTGCAGTTAACTTGTAAAATCTGAAATAAATAGTAAAGATTTTAGAAAATTCTGAAAATTTACAGGAATCTTCAGACATGCTGAATTATGTTTCTGCCAAATTTTAGAGTTTTATCATTATCCAAACTTAAAACGAAAGCCACGCACTATGGGTGATAAACACGGCGATTTCGCAGATTTGTGCAGTATTTTGATAAATACAATTAAAATAGCAAATCAAGTTGGATGGACTTGAAATTTTACAGAGGCATACTAGACACATATAATTTCAACATATCAAAATTCACAATCATCGGACCACTGAAACTTAATCAAATAAATTCGTGAAGTTTCTGTTCGTCCAGAAATCAACATGCAATGATCAAAAGTATTGAATCTACCTATTAAATCAACATGCAATCACTTTCAAGCATAGACCCAACACATTCAAGCATATTGATGAACATGCATGTGTATATCTTGATCATCCCTAGGATCTAAGGAGATGGAATTTACCTCAGCCATGAAATCGAGAGGATGAAGAAGAAGGATGGCTGTCCATCTTGAGCTAGGAGCTTGTCCACTTTTTTTTTTGATGGTGTAGTGGCTGATTCTTGGAGCTGTTCTTGGAGGAAATGGATGAAAATGGGGAAAGAGAGAGGAGGGGCGGCAGAAATGAGGGAGAGAGTGGCTGAAATGGTGTAGGTGGTGGGGTGTTTATGGTGGTGACACCTAAGGGCATGTGTCTCTCTACACATATGCACACCTACACTACACACTACACTCACATTACATGCACTAAATTGTACCTATATATATATATATATCAGATTTTAATAGTGTAATTAGGATATAATTAATCCAATGTCACTTAGATACATGTAATAGGTAAATCAACAAATAAGTGCTTAGTATATATGTGTATATAGCTATCGGCTATTACACTATACCAAAGGTCCAAATTTTATTTTCCATGCCAAACATTGATATATGTTATGACATATAGTTTAGATGATAAATAATATCATAGGATAAATTAATGGCATCATTTTATGCGATAAAAACCGAGTTCGAAAATTAGGGTTTTCAAACGTTTGAAAAATTGGTCACTCTCAATTCTTGTTGATCTAGCATTGATTTAATGCTTAATAATACTGTAATTACATATACTAATCATAGGAAATTAATTCCTATAATTTCTTGATCGATTAAAGCGCTTTTCGTTTCATCTCAAAGCGTTAACGTTTGAAAGCGTTGCAAAGCGTTCATTATCGACTCATCTCGAAATGGTCGTCATTACTTTATTACATTATTCCATTAATAATGGAATTTAATTCTAAGCAATTGCTTAGAAAATATCATAATTTTAACTATCGATATGTGATCGGCGTTAAAATAATCTTGTCGATATACTTCGTATACTTTTATTTCTTAATTCACAATTCTCGTGAATATAAAATAGGAATTCATTCCTTCGTAAATAATCGAAATCATTATTCGATATCTTATGGATTGAATCATCTCAGCGAATTTCTAATTTACGGGTTTTAAATACCGTAATTGGGCATCTAATTCTGCGGGGTATTACATCCTACTCACTTAAAAGAAATTTAGTCCGAAATTTGCATACCTCATAAAGTATGGGTATCTTAATATCATAACATCATAACTTTCTATGTGCTTTTCTTTCGTCCATGGTTCTTCCATTGGACTTTTATTATAAGACCCAAACTTGCTTCTTTAATCGTTGAATCGTACGATCAAATTAGTCGTAGATTTTCATCATAACCCATCTGAGTCAAAGGTCACATCATCATATTGGTTTACGTGAATTGGGTCATTTTCGTATTTCCTTAACTGCGACACGAGGAAAACATTTCGTACTTTCCCCCAAATGTGGTGGAAATACCAAGCTATAGGCCACTAGGCTATCATTTCTAGGAGCTCGTGAGGTCTATAAAGCGTGATCTCAACATTCTTGTATCTAAACTTATAATTCCTCTAGATGGAGAAATCTTAAGAAACTTTAATTCTCGCATTCAAGAATGCGGTTCGGGTTCTGGCGTACCGGTAAGACTTTTATCATCTAAGCTTTTCTTATTCCTTGCCTCGTTGGTAGATATCTTAATCGTTTCATTTACAATGTCACGACATTATACCTTTTCTACCTACTTTATTACAATAAAGTGGTGGTCGATACTTCTTTTAGTCTGATGCCTCATAAAATTTATATTGATCGTTATTTTGTAGCTATGGTGCGTGCGTAAACTTACCAGTGGTACAATAAGTTCCCACCGATACCTTGGTTTATCACTTGTTCTATCGTATCCTTAAACATTCATCTTGTCCTTTTGATTGTCCTTACGCACGTGTGTGGACATCTATGTTAAGGCTCAACCTCGTGTCTAACTCCTTTTGGGAGTTAGTTAAAAATCTAGGGTACTCTTGAAGTCTCTATCTGAGCGATAGGTTCTAGTACTCCTTGTAAATATAAGATTTCCTTTATGTGCGGTGAGCTAACTTATCGGATCTATGAGTCATCGAAAAGCGAGACAAAACATAATTGGCGAGTTAATCCACTACTAGTCATATAGTAGTGCAACTTCTTTATGACTTTGGTAAAATTTGTCATAAGATCTATTTCTATATCATTCTATTTTTATTAGGTGTAGTTAAGAGATTATACTCTCTTATAAGGCCTTTGATACAATGCCTTTACTTATTGGTAACGAGACAACTTTGCTCGTCAATATGGTTATATCTCATTTCATTCCTTGCTATCTAACTTTTCTCGTAAATCATAATACATCTTAATAATGCCTGGTTGGGCGGTATGAGTAGGATCATGCACTTTATTCACGATTTCATTTCTAAGCTTATTATTGCTTGGAAATATATGTATATCTCTTCCTTAGACAATATAACACTGTCCAGCGCTCCTTAGAATATCCTTTAGCTCTTCATTCCTTATCTTAATTCGTATTCTATTCCCATCTTCATTCTCTCTTTTTAGTCATATTTCACCTTGGTTGTGGGAATACTACTTACATTCGTCCTTGATTTCCCGACTATTTCTGTTCTCGTTTTTTTTAACTTTTCTGATGAGTTTTCTTTTTCTATAAGGACATACCATAATTTAGACTGAATTTTATATCTTAGGCATTAAATTATACATTAACCGTTTATAGGTGATCATTTATCACATTTATAATCTTTCTTGATTAGTGCCGTCTTTCCTATCTTGTATCCAAGTTTCTTTGCTCGAAGAATAAATTCAAACTTTTGTAAATTGTGAAGGGTTCTTAATTTATTGATATAAGAGTGATGTCCTCATGACTTTGGTATTTATACTCATCACTATCGGAGGTAATAGATTTTGGCACTCAGTGAAGTCGTATAATCTCCTTTACATACAAGTGGGCTAACATGTCGGATCCATAAGTACTTTGGATTGGTAGGAAGTGAGCACTCTTGGTGAGTCTATCAACAATTACAAATATAGCGGTGTTCCTCTTTTGATTTGGGTAAGTTAAATATGAAGTCCATCGTTATTTCATCCCATTTCCACTCGGGTATTTCCAACGGTGTAACTTTCCGTATTGGCGTTGGTGTAACGCTTTCATCTGTTGGCAAACAAGGCGGTGTTCTCGAAAGAAGTTATGTCTCGTTTCATGCCTTCCACAAAACTTTTCTTTCGGTCTTGGTACACCTTAGTACTATCTGGGTGGCGGTATAGGGTGTATCGTGAGCCTCACTCATTATTTCATTTTGAAGTTTTGCGTCGTCTGGGCATACATTCTTCCTTGAGACAATAAGGCGTTGTCAAGCGCCTCACGGAAGTTCTTAAATCCTTCACCCTTACCCTTTCTCGGATCCTTTCTAACTTTTCCTCCATCCTTTCTCTCGTGATCCTTTTCTTAAATCAAATTACATCACTATTTCAAGTCATGAGTTAGGAAATTACATTCATGTGGCCTAAGTCATCGTGACACATAAGTTATTATTTATCTCATTTTAATACATAGCCTTACTTTTATTAATCCGTGAGAATTGTGACTCTATTTTGGGGTAACTATCTTATTGGTCTTGTTACCTTAGAGAGTTCTTAATGGATCTCTAACAGAAGTCAATTAATCTATAAAATTCATGATCTTATTTTAGGTCATTGACGTCTTTCATCTTTAATTGCTTTGTCCTTTACCAGATACATTGACTTCTTCTAAGGACACTAGGTGTCTGAGGTATATTTCTCCTTTAAGCTGAGATTCCTAAAACTGTACTTAGTAAAATTCGTCCGGATCTTAAAGGTCGTAAGACAGTCCTTCAATGTTCTTTATGTTCTTTCTTGTCCTCTGAATAGATAGGAGCATCATTCATAAAGATTGAGATAGAAATTTATCTAAGTACTTGTGGATCACTCGATTTTTAAGGTTTATGGTCAGGGCTGGTGCATTTGTTAGTCCGAATGGTATAACTATCATCTTATAGTAACCATATCTTATTCAGAACGATTTGTTTTCGTATTTCGGATATCATTCTTCAAGTCCATATAATATTACATCATAATAGCTCAGTGTGGACTTTTCATACATTACTTACGAGGGTCGGTCTACCGAGCTGATTAATTATAAGGCGTCTAGCTCTTTTTACACTCAAAACTTTGACACTTCTTCACCATATTCATTAACTCTTCCAAACTACGTTTATTTTACCTATTATAATCACATCATTTTCATCATAAACCATTATTTACATATAAGTCTTATAGGATCCTAAGATTCTAGGTCTCTGAGTGACCTTCTTCGGAGTCGTACTCCTCCCTTGGAAACTTGTCTTTCTCCAAGTACGTTTTTGTTTCATATTTCGATGATTATTCTCTTTCAGAGAGCCAGGGGTCCAGCTACACCCCGTTTCTTCTTCAATACCAGAAATTGGTGTTACCTTTATCAGAAAGTATGGTTAGGTTGGTAGCGGTAATTCTCTTAATCCGCGAGGACGATAAGATTTTATCTTTTGCCCTTCTCGTCTCTTTCGGTACCATTGATGAGTGCAGGGCGTGGGCGGCGTTGAACATGATGGTACAACCATTCCTTTATGCCGTGCAGTGTAACTTGCGAGGACTAGGACAAGTACTCGTAGGTGTTGTTCCTACGCATTATATGTATACTTGAGCACATTGACAAATCACGGTAAGTCTGTCAGGCTTTGGAATTTTATCATGGAGAAAATATTCTCTTGATACTTCTTTTGCAAAAATTACGCTTGATGTTGGCAAGCGGCGAGTGCGTCGTTGGGTACCATCCTCATTTGACACTCTATAGTTCAGTATCCATCCGGAGGTGCAAAATTTCTTCAAAACTGTTCTAAATTCATTTCTAGTTCATATTAAAAGAGCGATCGCTCGTGTGAGTTATAAACTTCTAGGCCTTGGGGTTAACTCTTACCGTTAAACTCCCTTTTCTTGTCATTTGTAGCGGATATTTTAGATAAATCCGACTTAATTTAAGCAATGGAGGATTTCTAAACAAGAAGGATCTCTTAAAGAATTATACACTTTAAGACATATATAGCCGTAGATGACTCATGACTCTTATCTTAATACTCATTTCGTTTTACATCTTGATCGTATGTTGCCTTAAAGATATTCACATAGGCGAGCGGTGTGTCTTGATATTACGTCGTGTAAAACCTCTAACGAAAAGGCTAGGCCCGTCACTAATCACATGAATGACGACCATTTAAAACTTCTTGTCTCTAAAATTATATCTCGTTCCACATAGATATGATGATCCAAATCATTGGATAGCACTTTAGGTGATTCTAGGTTCAATTCTGAGCTTGAGCAACATTTGCGATGGTCAAAATTCTCGTATAGGTAAGGGGATTTTCATTTCTTGATTCGCTTACCATGAGTTGGGTTCTATCGCTTCTTCGCATACTTGTATGATGTCAAAAAGCGAAGCACCTATATCGAACAAGATCTTACAGGTATTCTGAGAAATTTTTTTCTCATACCTATTCTGCCTTTTGGTTCTGTTTGTTCTGTTTTCGATGCAAGGTATATGCTTTGGTCTACGGTGTTCCCGTTTATTCAAGTAAACATCTATTTCATATGTCCTTGTCCTTTCCATTGGGACATCATGTTCCCTTGCTATGGCCTTCTGTTGCCTCATTCACTGTATACTTCTCGGTATCCGTATCGTTATGCTTTTACTAATAGCATTCATGGTTAGGTTTACATCAACTTATCCTTTGATATTGATATATTTCCATAACTAAGTCTCATCTTAGAGATCGTCATGTGTCTATCACTATCATTCATTCCTAATCCGGTATGAATGACTTAATTCCCCTTTTCACTTTATCGATCTTAGGAATATATTTCTCATATGTCCTTACTTTAAACTCCTCTCTAGAGAAATCCTTGTACTGGCCTTTAGCGCCATCGTTTGTAATATCCCTTTTTGGATATAGTCATTTCTTCTTAATCTTTTATTGATTCATCATGCAATTTCGCATAAGATAAAATCCTTTGTCCACTGGGGATGTATTGTACTTTTACTTGACGTCAAATATCTTTACCATTTTCTCGACATTCAATGATTCCTTCACTTCCATGTCAGAGATACTTAATACCTCACTTTATTGATCGTCACAAAAATATGGGGGTAAGATTTACAATTAGGTCCACCTTAAGATCCTTCCATGTGAATCTTTTCCTGTGTTCTCTTGGATGTATTTCCTTTGCAAGATTTATAGAAACTATCTTGTTTGTTAACTATTAAGTTACACAAGACAAGCGTTTTGGGTGATTATAACTTAGGGTATTAAGATTCATTTCAAAATAATGAATCTATTTCTTAATCCGTTTCCTTACTTCAAGGGAATTACCTTACTTATCGAAGTCATAACGTTTCTGAAACTTATGTCATATCAGGAACTATCTAATTGTATAGCTCGTAATTTCTTCTGCTATTTTTTTGACTTTTGTCCATTTTCTTGAGCATGGTATCTGAGAGTAATCTTACTTTCTTTATACTTCAGTTTCCACCTTCAGGACTAAAACCGTTATCATCGTCATATGGCTTGGTAGGGTAGTACATTCGTACACCATAACTTAAATTCTAAGCATCTTATTGCCATGTCTTGACTTTGGAGATATTTCCTCCATACTTGATTTACATGCTAGGGATATCCTAGCTATTCACACAATCTTGAGGGTTATGATTTCTCAATCTCATTATCATTCGTCCAACCGAGTTTCAATTACTTGGGATCGATTATGCTCAAGCATAATCTCATTGATTAAGGTATAAGGCGAAAGATCTATTTTACGGGATCTATCACTTCTTTATATATATATATTCTTTGAAAAGAATATCTTGTATGCATCTTCATTCTTTATAAAACATGTCCAACCTACTAACGAGGTTTCAAGGACATCCAACTATCTTAAAGATAAGTTGTAATTGCTCTCGTCATGACATAATAAGGGAAATTAATATCCCACAGATATCATATACTTCCTTTTACTCTTGCATTCAACGCTAAAGAGTATCTCACATCAGTGTGTATCACAGGAAAAATATCTCATTTCATCGAGATTTTCTTTACATCATAATTTCTTGATGTCTCCCACTTTACTGGTCTGAAACTTTTAGGTGACTGAGATAAGTCAACCTATTTCATGCCCGACATTTATCGTTTTACTAATTTGTACTTAAGTGACAAGGTAAGTCAACTTTCATCTTACTTGATGGTTTAAAAAAAAAAATCAAGGAGAAATTATCACGACTACCTACAAAAGGTATTGTCTCATCCATCAAGATAACATCTTTTCAATGATCTAAATCAATATGTTCCTTGGACTGAATAATGGGGCTCTAGGGTCCGAAGACCAGAATGACAACTACTGAGATTTCTTTGGTCATATGGGCTGGCCAGACCCGTCACAATTATATTCTCAGTCACATAAGGCTTTGGGTTCAAAAGGACACTTTGTAAATTTTTGAGTTGAAAGTTTTCTTCAGAAGAAGTGAGAAACTCGAATGATTTCTCAATTGGAACTAGGTCATAGAGTTAAACTCAACGACAGAAATTGGGTAATGGATATAATTTGAAAGCTTATATACCCGTAATAGGTCATCAACAAAGTTCTCATGTATGTCAAGGTTCTACTTGTATTACTGAAGATTTTACTTTCTTAGTAACATTCTAGGATTCGTATCATACTATAACAGTCTTACTCTTTTCAAATCATAGAACTAACTTCAACTGATTCTCATGAATTCTGGAGTAGGAATCAGGAATTTGGTCCTCCATAAGAAATTAAGTACAGTGCATTAGGAGCACGTGGCGAAAACCGTCGTAAATCGGGTTCACACTACCGAGGCAGTCAAACAAAATCAATGCGGTGCAGGGAATTTACAGCGTTGGCGCCGAAGTCATAAGCGATGCCGACACCAAGTTCGTGCATGCCGTTACCGATGCCGGTGGTACAGAATATTGCCGACACGGGTCGGACAAACTACCCGGTCGATATGTCAAAGGCGATGTTATAAATGCCGATTTTGAAGTCGACGATCGCACGTGCCGATGTCGAGCCGGGTCGTACATGTCGGTCGAACAATTTCGTATAAATCTTTCACTTTTCCTCACTCAAGATGGAATGAAGTTCTCAAATCCATCGTTACTCTTGTTCTTGTAATTGAAGGAATTCTTACTTCTATGTGTTCTTTAAGTAAAAGTGATCATGCTTCTTAAAAGTCTACGTTACATTAAACTAGCATGCTTATCATCATAATCAACTTTGAGATTGAAGTAAAACTTGAATATTCCTCGTAGTTCATTTACACTCACGTATTTCATTGAATTTAAAGAATTGACATATCATATTGACAATTCAATGTCGATCTCAATCATTTTAAACATGAATAATCATAACTTTGTTCATAATAATGAACCCTTATTACATTTCAGAAATTCAAACATTTCATCTTTGGCATATCGTGTCAAAACTTTCTCATATCATTGTCATCATCTTTCTTATATCTTCCTTCTTTTCATAACTTTCTTAACAAATCATTTGTCATAACATTCATTCTCAACCTTTCTCATAGCTTTCATTTCGCTTGATAAAATTTTGTTTCACTTTCAAACTTTTCGTTTTCAACTCGAGAAAAAATAATTTCATAAATATTCATCTGGCCAGGCTAATTTTCAAAACTTTGGAAAAAGAGTCATTTACCTTATTTCGGTTGAGCTTGATGTGATGGAGTGTTGAGCATTGTCAGCTGATCTCTAGAAGTCTAATGACTCAATCTAGACTTAACCTTAAAGAAGATTTTGGGTTCAAGCGAACAGCTCGATACCACTCTGTCATGACCCACAATCCTAAGTGCGGATTAACGGGAACTATAACTCTAAGCAGGGGATAATTATAAAGGAGATTCTTTTTAACCATAAAGCGTAAAACATATGTCAGTATATTCTTTGACTTTAGTACATAAATTTAGGTTCTTGCGGCGGAAGACATGTGATAAGTACATATGACGATGTACTATCAAGGTATAAACTTTTCAACGACAATAATCCTATTGCTCAACACTTGCTCCATCCATCATCGCTCAACTGCATTTTAAAACAAACATGCGGTGAGTACAAGAATACACTCGGTGGACTCATGCGAAAATATTTTATCATTTGAATTACACCACATCATGGTAAGACACGAGGGTTTTAGTTGAAAATGCCTTGTGCTTACTAAAACATTTTATCGATTCATAAAATCATCGCTGGCGGGCATTTTTAGTGTGTATGATCCATATCCCTTAACATCCTTCGTCGTATCATCATAGTCGAGCGTCGTGAAGGAGGCCTCCTTTACGACGCCGTGACCGACCGTGGTGTCCTTCTGACACACGGTCACCTTAGGTGTACACGTTAATCTAGCGGTATTGTCCTTCCGGCATAGGGATCCGATATCGATTTTCATTCATAAGTTGGGAGCGACCCAACAACATTCATAACATTTCATAACATCTCATAATATCTCATGGATAGGATACATACACAAAACATAAACATTTTGGCGGTAATCATGTAAACATTTTATCAACGAGTTGAAATAAGCATCGTAAATAAATATTTCAAAAGCATTTTGTTTTGAGTAGAGTAAAGCCCACTTTGACGGTAGATGCCTTAATCCCATTTCTTGGTATAAGTCCTAGCTTTAATCTATCTATTCTTGACCTTGAGGTTTTGGGTGGAAAAATCCATTGGGTCTTAGAACCCATATTTCTACTTTAGTGTATATCATGGTATGATATACACTCGATTGACTCATGTGGTAGCACCTAGTCGAATATTTCACGTTAAGGTATGCTTTCGTGAAAATATCGTATCATGATGTTTTATCATAATTCGTACATCTTATAATGCTCTATCGTACCTTGCGACATAACATAATGAATGCATCGATTAATAGCATGTTAGTCACATAAGGCATACTTCACATAGGGGTTTCCAACACTTAGTCAAATTTCAAGTGTTTTATTTTCAGCAAAAACAGCTTGAAACAACCCAAGTGACGTACTTTGACGATCCATAACTCTCGATTCAGAATACGTATGGTCGCACAAAGATACATTCTGAAACCTCTAAACATGTACTACAAGTTCTAAGAAGAATTAAATCCAAACGAGTCGTGGTTCTGAAGATATAGGGTCTCAAAGTGGGCAACTCAAACTGACTTCTATACTTAGAAAATTTTCAGAATTTTCAGTTTTAGCTTAACGACGAGGGGTTTTGCGAGGCTCGTAACTTTTGACTCACAATGCCAAAATGGCTGCAGGCTACCAATTTAGAAACCTTGTAACAAGTACTACATATGTCATGAATACCATACTGGAAAATATCTAACTCATCGAAATACATAAGTCCAAAGTTGACTAGTTGAAATGGACAGTTTCAGTAGGTGACTTTGGGTCGATGAAAGGTATATCTATAAAACTTGGTTTGGGATCAAACTTTCCAGATCATAACTAGACATGGTGGGGAACATTTCTTATGAAGAAACCCAAGTCCAAATCGGACTAAAAATGGCTTGAACACCTCACGTAAAAGTCATACTCGAACAGCCTATTAACATAGAAATTTTCTAAGGCAGTTTGTCCAAAACAACTTACTGTAATGTATCAACTTCAAAAATTCACCGTGAGTTCATTATAATGAATCTGGAAATGAAACCAATCATATTGAAAAGCCACTTAAGTCTAGTTTTATCCAGAAAAAGCCTCACTCAATTATTCACCATAGATTGGGAGATAAAAATGTTTTACCACAAGCTATCACTCCCGTGACAGTTTTGTGCAGTTAACTTGTAAAATCTGAAATAAATAGTAAAGATTTTTAGAAAATTCTGAAAATTTACAGGAATCTTCCAGACATGCTGAATTATGTTTCTGCCAAATTTTAGAGTTTTATCATTATCCAAACTTAAAACGAAAGCCACGCACTATGGGTGATAAACACGGCGATTTCGCAGATTTGTGCAGTATTTTTGATAAATACAATTAAAATAGCAAATCAAGTTGGATGGACTTGAAATTTTACAGAGGCATACTAGACACATATAATTTCAACATATCAAAAATTCACAATCATCGGACCACTGAAACTTAATCAAATAAATTCGTGAAGTTTCTGTTCGTCCAGGAAATCAACATGCAATGATCAAAAGTATTGAATCTACCTATTAAATCAACATGCAATCACTTTCAAGCATAGACCCAACACATTCAAGCATATTGATGAACATGCATGTGTATATCTTGATCATCCCTAGGATCTAAGGAGATGGAATTTACCTCAGCCATGAAATCGAGAGGGATGAAGAAGAAGAGGATGGCTGTCCATCTTGAGCTAGGAGCTTGTCCACTTTTTTTTTTTGATGGTGTAGTGGCTGATTCTTGGAGCTGTTCTTGGAGAAATGGATGAAAATGGGGAAAGAGAGAGGAGGGGGGGCAGAAATGAGGAGAGAGTGGCTGAAATGGTGTAGGTGGTGGGGTGTTTATGGTGGTGACACCTAAGGGCATGTGTCTCTCTACACATATGCACACCTACACTACACACTACACTCACATTACATGCACTAAATTGTACCTATATATATATATATCAGATTTTAATAGTGTAATTAGGATATAATTAATCCAATGTCACTTAGATACATGTAATAGGTAAATCAACAAATAAGTGCTTAGTATATATGTGTATATAGCTATCGGCTATTACACTATACCAAAGGGTCAAATTTTATTTTCCATGCCAAACATTGATATATGTTATGACATATAGTTTAGATGATAAATAATATCATAGGATAAATTAATGGCATCATTTTATGCGATAAAACCGAGTTCGAAAATTAGGGTTTTCAAGCGTTTGAAAAATTGGTCACTCTCAATTCTTGTTGATCTAGCATTGATTTAATGCTTAATAATACTGTAATTACATATACTAATCATAGGAAATTAATTCCTATAATTTCTTGATCGATTAAAACGCTTTTCGTTTCATCTCAAAGCGTTAACGTTTGAAAGCGTTGCAAAGCGTTCATTATCGACTCATCTCGAAATGGTCGTCATTACTTTATTACATTATTCCATTAATAATGGAATTTAATTCTAAGCAATTGCTTAGAAAATATCATAATTTTAACTATCGATATGTGATCGGCGTTAAAATAATCTTGTCGATATACTTCATATACTTTTATTTCTTAATTCACAATTCTCGTGAATATAAAATAGAATTCATTCCTTCGTAAGTAATCGAAATCATTATTCGATATCTTATGGATTGAATCATCTCAGCGAATTTCTAATTTACGGGTTTTAAATACCGTAATTGGGCATCTAATTCTGCGGGGTATTACACAAATTTTATTCATTAACCAAGTTCTGTCATTGAGTTTAACTCAATGACCTAGTTTCAATTGAGATATCACTTGTGTCACGACCCGACTATTTAATTACTTATTTAACTAAATAATCAAGTTGTGACTGGTTTAAATAACGAAAATCTTCCAACAATAAGTGATTTTAAAAAATTAAGTTTTTGAAACAAACGGGCAGCATAATGTTTATAAATGGAGTAAGCCAACCTGCACTCAGAAAATTTCCAACAACAGCAATAAACCCAAACGAGATCACAGCTTCGAAAATACATACGTAGAAATTTTTGAAATATTTACAAGGTTTATCAAAATTACGGTTTCACAACTTCAAAGTTTTGGCAGCAGAAGTGTAATGAATATCATTTGTGAAGACATGATATTCGAGACATAACTATCGAAAAGAAAGCAAAACGACAATTCAGACTCAATTCCATGCCACGTCTCCTTCTTACTCAACTGCGACAATTAAACATTTTATGGGTGTGAGTACGAGAAAGTACTCGATGGGTAATCAACAACATAACTTTCAAAACTTAGAAATTTCCTTTCAATTAAAACTTTAGAAATCAATTTGAATAATTGTTTCATAAAGATCTTTCATTATCATATCACATAATTTCTTTTCGAACATCTGGCATCACATACCCGAGTTGGTCCCGAAGGATCTCAACTACGGTCATACCTATCTCGTCATCGGTGGTGGGAAGTAGGCCTCACCACAATACCATGGCGGCCTACATTTGTAAGCTCACGGCCATAACATGTAATATCCCATGAATTAGATGCTAATTACGGTATTTAAAACTAAGTAAATTAGAAATTATTTGAGATGATTCAATCGATGGGATATCGAATAATGATTTCGATTATTTACGAAGGAATGAATTCCTATTTTAACATTCAGAGAATTGTGAATTTAGAAATAGAAGTTTATAAAGCGTGTCGATAGTATTATTTTAACGTCGATTGCGTATCGATAGTTAAAATTTCATGAAATTTTCTAAGCAATTAAGCTTAGAATTGAATTACATTATTAATGGAATAATTTAATAAAGTGATTGCAACTTTATTACGACCATTTCGAGAAGAGTCGATAATTAACGTTTTGCAGCGTTTCAAACGCGTTAACGTTTAAAGGCGAAATGGAAAGTGAGTTTAATGATCAAGGAATTATAGTAATTAATTTCCTATGATTATTATATGTAATTACAGTATTATTTAGCATTAAATCAATGCTAGATCATTAAGGAATTATTTGATCAAATTCTCGATTTGAAAACCAGTTTTGAATTTTGGGGTTTTATCGCATCATTTGATGCCATTAATTTATCTATGATATTATTTATCATCTAAACTATATGTGATAACATATATCAATGTTTGGCATGGAAAATAAAATTTGGACCTATGGTTTATGTGTAATAGCGAATCCTATGTATCTATTACATGTATCTATTAAGTAACAATTGGATTAATTAAATAACTTTAACTAATAAATTAAAATCAGATATATACATAGATATATATATAAAAAACATGCATGTGAGTGTATAGAGAGTGTGTGACAAGTGTAGAGGTGCATGGGAGGTAGTGACAAGAGTAGAGGTGTATGGGAGGTAGTGACAAGTGTTTATATGCGTGTGAGTATAGTGACAAGTGTAATATTCGAAAAGCGAATATCGATTACGGTATTCTAAACCGTAATTAGGGTTTTGCCGTATATTATCTTTTCGACATCGAATCTTGTGATTTCGATACGATATCGTTATAACGAATTCCTTTTCATAATTCACTAAGGATTGTGAATTAAAGGATTGAAATATTACGAAATGATTAGTCGATATTTTTAACGTCGAGCAGCGTATCGAGCGTCGACTTTTCATGAAATTTTACGGCGGTGAAGCTTGGAATTAATTTCCATCTTAATTCCTTTATTAAATGGAATATATTTATTTAGTAAGTATGAACTTCTGCGACCATTTTGAGATGAGTCGATTTTGAGCGTTTTGAGGCGTTTTGAGCGTTAACGTCTGAGGCGATTTGAAAAATGAGTTTAATGCTCGGAAATTATAATAATTAATTTCCTATTATTATTTTATATAATTACAGTATTAATTATTATTAAAATCAATATTTGAGATATTAAAACTCGATATTTTCTAATTTTAATTTGAAAACCTAAACTTATAAATAAGGGTTTTATCACATGAAATGATACCATTAAATTATCCTATGGTATCTAAACTTTATAATATGATATATATGGATATTATTAAGCATTAAATCAAATTTTAACCATAAAAATCGAAGGTTTCAGTTTTATAAAATTGAAACCTATTTTCAAATTAGGGTTTTATATGATTGAAATGTGTAATAATTTTATCCTATGCTATTATTCAATATCTAAATCATATATTATGATATATATGTGTATATTTGGGACGAAAATTACATGAGTATCAATAATAGGTGTAATTTATATTTTAATCCTATTTTTCCAATTTTGGATCGGTAATTTGAAATTAAGCATATGTGATGATTTAATTATTTTATGACTTGTATTATATATCTATGACCTATTATATGATTAATACAATATATTAAGTGTAAAAATAAAATTAAAACAGCCCTAAACCCCCACATGCATGACCGTGCTTCATTCTTTATAACACAATGATTCCACTTTTAAATTTGCCCAATACATGGAGCTCTTTTAACACTCTTTAATCATCACTCTCTCACTCCATCATTTGGCTGCAGATTTTGCATTATTTGGAAAAATCGAGAGAGAGAGAGAGAGAGGAGAGAGAGAGATAACATGGGGAGACTCTCCGTTCTTACATTCTACTTCTCTTCTCAATTTTTCAAACACTCAAAACCTCATTTCTCTCCCATTTTCGCCCCAAAATCGAGAGCTCTTCCTCTCTATTTTCAGATTTTCTCTTCTTCTTCTCTTCTTCTTCTTCACAACCTTGATACATACATTGTTCTTGGATACTATTTTATTCTCAAGGTAAACTAAGACCATAGCATCGATTATTCACCTCCTTTAATCTGAAATTTTTGAAGCTGTTTTAGTATATATGTATAGGTTGAAAGTTTCATGTATGTTATATATGTGTTTAAATGTTCTTGAGCATGAGCTATTGTTTATTTATATGTTCTTGAGGATTTTATTTTGAAAATACATGTGAATATATGTTAAATGAGCATAGGAGTTGTATATTAAAATTTTGGAATGGCCTAGCATGTTTATGACATTTTCGAACCATAGTGTATGTTGATATAATTTTTGAAAATAGTATAAAATTTTTTGGATGAGGACCGAATACTTATTGATATGTTCTAAGCATGTATTATTGATCTATGTTATGATTTAAGACTATGGTATTGATTTAACAATTTTTGGAAAACCCTAGCTTAAAATATTGTGAATCTGTGAGGTATATATGTATGTACCTTAGTGTATAATTTTTATTTCAAGCATGTAATGACATATTAGTGCTTTAGAACCTTGATTATATGTTCTATGATTTAATTAGAATTTTTGAAAATCAATTGCTATTTTTTTTAAAAAGGGCCGAGAGCATTTAAATTTCATAGGTTGGTGTATGATTTTATTTTTGAACATGCAATGGTGTATTAATGCTTTAGTATATTATTTATGCATTGTGTGAATTAATTAGAATTTTTAGAAATCAAATGCTATTTTAAATCAAATAAGCCGTGAGCTTGTTGCTCTTGAAGGTGATGATTTAATTAGTTTTGATAAATATTATGATGTTATATTACTATACTATAGTGTATAAACATAGTATATAATTGTTGGAATTTTTGAAAATCAAATAACATGTTGAATCGAAAAAAGCGAGCTATTGAGCTCCATATGGTGATGATTCAAATGTTTTTGGTTGATGTTATGATGTTACAATGTTATAATATAATGTTTAATGATGTTGGAATTTATTTGGAATTTTTAGAAATTGTTTGCTATTTATTTGGTAATTATCTTGTAATTACCGTGAATAATGTTAGATATTGTGAAATGAATGCTTATGATGAACTATAGGTTATATTAATGATATATATTGATGTTGGGATATTATACTAGGTATATATCAATTTTGGGAATTTTTGGATAATTATTCCTTATTTATTGGAATTACCGTAAATATATATATGTATATATATAAATAAATAGCAAATAATACCATATGAATTTGATAAATTCATATTCTGGACCATAGTGTATAATAATGCACTATATTAATTTAGAAAATTTTTCAAAGGTCATTTGACATTTTTAAATTAATTATCGAGTTTTCGATAATTAATAAGGATTTTTAAATCCTTTTTAAAACAGTTTATTAATGAAATTTTTGCTAAATTAATATTCTGGACAGTTTTTAAATTTTACAAAATTTTATAAACATAGATTGCTATGTTTGAGACAAACGTTCACTTTATAACGTTTTAAAAACAAAATCGCTTTTTATTTATAAAAGGGTTATTTAAAAATCTTGAAAATATTTATAAGTCCTTGATTTACAAGATAAATCGAGAAATAGGACTTTCGTTTTCAAATCGATCAAATTCGATTTATAAAACAAAATAGTGAAATTACTATTTAAAAGTCAAAATCATTGACTTTGTTGACGATGTTGACTTCGTTGACTTTTGAGTCAAGCGTGCGATTATCGTTTATAAATCGTCGATGCGCGTAAGATATACTAATTGGTATGATACCTCATTAGTAAGAAAAGATTTCACAAATGAAATCCATATATCGAAAAGCGTGCCATCGTTGAGCGTATCTCGAGCGCGAGAACAATTGATGTTATCGTGTTAGAGGCGTATTGAATTCACTAAGGAATTCGATCTCACATCGATATGAAATATCAAAGTTATCTTAGTTTTGAAAGTCTCGAAAGACTTGACGACGTACTAAAGCCTCGCTTTTTCGTAAAGGTGTGGGCCTTGAAGCAATGACGGGATTTTGACGAGCGATCGAACTGGGACTTTACAACGAACCATAGTCGGTGGGCTTCCTATCTTTTAAATGTGGGCCTTTTCTTACCCGCTAAAGCGTAACTTCTTGTTATTTCAAATGAATTTACTTACGATTACTTATTCTACTGTTGTTATCAAATGTTTCTTGCATTACACCGCGAAAATATTTCGTTTTGTGTATGGATCTATCTGTTATGCCGGGTAGAAATGTGGAGATAGTTGGAACTATTATATCATTTGTTGTGGTAGCGTGACCTTTTTAATGTCGGGTCTGTGGGATGATAAATGCACAGCTAGGATTGGCGTGAAGGTTGGAACTATCTGTTGTGTTAACATATGCTTGCAGAGTATTTGTGTCTTTGTCGGGATTACGGCGGTCACGGCGTCGTAGATGGGAGGCCTCACTCTCGGCGTTTATTTATTATTATTATGTATTGTGACTATGAGATACGGACCATACACGAAAATGCAGCGGGGTATGTTCTGACGAAAATGATTTGGTAAGCCTGAGGCATTTTAACTAAAACCACTGTGACTTACTCGATATTGGCGTAATCGAAATATTATCAAATGTTTTCGGCATAAGTCCACTGAGTGCAATTTCTTGTACTTAGCCTGCATGTTTGTTTTAAATGTGCGGTTGAGCTCGATGGTGATGATGGGGATGTGTTGAGGTCGGTGTCCTTGACCGATTTACTTGAATTTTGGGTTATACCTTGAATGCATATCGTCGTATATGTATTCACACACTTTCATTGCTATACTCGAACTCCTTTATTTATGCTTTATGTTACAAACTATCGAGGTCCATCGGATCGGGCCAGTTTTGGGGTCCGATGGCTAAACCTTTCAAAAACATTATAACATCACCTCATATTCTACTCAAGCATGTTAGTTTATTTTTATGCATCTTTATTTTACCCATGTAATCCCTAAAATACTACTCCTAGTATTAGTAGCCCTCCAGTCCGGGTTGGTCGGGAATGGGGTTAAGTAACAGTGGTATCAGAGCGCTTTTGCTCTTTGTAAACCCAAAACCTTTTATTCTAAGTCTAGATCGAGTCACTGGACTTCTAGAAACCTACTGACTCCTCTCAACACTCCATCACATCGAGCTCAACCGGAAAAAGGTAGCGCATTTCTTTCTCAAACTCATGAAATGGAAAACTTACGCATGATGAGCAAGTTAGAGGAACTTTTGAGAATATTATTATTATGAAAATTTTTGAAGTTGAGAAGAAATTTTTCCAAATTTTTTGAATTGAGCCAATACAATTGCTCAAGTATTGAGATGGAAGTGTATGGTAGTATCGAGTTGAATGATCAACATGAAATGAGCAATTCATTTTAATATGTATATGAGTTGATCATGACTTTTGAAATCATACTTCCAAATTTGCAAATAAAACTTTACTTTCCGACTTTCAAAATTTTATTTATGATGAATGATATGTTATCATGAGGCGAACTTAGACTCTAAGGAGCATGCTCACGTATCGTGAAAGAACATAGAAATCGAACTTCTTTTCCTTATGCGAACAAAAGAGCGATAGGAAGAATGAAAGTAACGATACCCTTGGCACGAGCGGCGGAAGGCGGCGAGAAGGATGGGCGAGGGCGACCTCGACCTTTAAGGCGAATGGCGTCGGCACTCCATCATCACTTGACACGGTGACCAGCAACACGAATCACGACATGGGCGTCACTTACGGCTTCAGAATGTTCAGCCCGACTTAAGGACCCAAATATGGTAGACATATTACGTCGACGTGCGTCTCGATTGACATTTTGCACGATCGCGCAAATTTCCTGCACTGCGCAGTAGATTTGTTTTAGCTAGATCTCCTCGTTGGGACTCCGATTTACGCATGGTTTTCACCTCGTACTCCTAACGCACTGATCTTCATTTGTTATGAAGAACAGAATCCCAAATTCTGTCTCCAGAATACGATAGAGTCTGTTGAACTCTAGCTTAAGTGTTTGATATAAGACAAGGATCTCGTAGTGTATGTTAAGATATCATTAGCTATATGTATATGTTTGGGTAAGACTAAGAAGGTAAGTTGTGGTATGTATTGTACATTATGATGTTGCCTACCTTATAGAATTGTTAGTTCTAGCCTAGTTGCTTCTCGTTATGCTATCCTTACATTTTTGAGATAACGATAGTTGACTTACGTTAGTTTTAACCGTGGCGGATGGAGGAGATCGCTATATCGCTAGGAGGAGGTAGGACCTCATGCCCACCGAGGCTGATGATGCACCTATAGGGAATGTTGGATGTCTTGGGGAAGACCTAGGTGAGTTTACAGCGTACTACCTTGGGTTGTGGAGGAGCATGAGCTGTATGGCGCAACCGACTACGATGGCATCAAGAGACTCCTAGCTATACTCCCTTGTACACAGGATGGTTATGCAGAGAGGTATCGGGAGACTACATCTATCGCATTCCCGAGGTTATGATTTGATTGGGGATCCGCCGGTTCGTGAGTCACGACTTACGTGTCTGATATCTATGG
Organism: Salvia rosmarinus; assembly: GCA_036937905.1. Taxonomy (NCBI): domain Eukaryota; kingdom Viridiplantae; phylum Streptophyta; class Magnoliopsida; order Lamiales; family Lamiaceae; genus Salvia; species Salvia rosmarinus. Next base: position 21,988 of record JAODLM010000284.1, read on the forward strand.
AGCCGCGATGGGACCTATCTCCTCCACGGGAGTACACTTGGCGTGACAGTCGCGAGTGGCTGTACCTTGAGGTTCGAGGCAGGTTGATCGGTGATACCCACATGCGGATGGGCGAGGCGGGATGTCGAGGTGGATAGGCGGCCGCCCAGAGCCTTGGGAGAGCCGTGTTGCCACCGGCGGTTTTGGACACCCGATCGTCCGCCACTACCGCCCCACCACCACTGCGTCCGATCCACCACCACCGAAGATGAAGAGCCCTTCCGCGGGACGGCGCGGATGAGAGTATTAGATACCTTCCACGGATATGACCCGACCGGGTATGCTACGGTCCGATCCGCCACAACTCGACTTATCGGCGCGGATAACCCGGACCCTGCGCGACATACCGATGATGGAAGCCGGCGGTGCGGGACCATCGAGTGCGACCTCGTGAGGGCGGTTCGGATGAGGAAGGCGACTCGAAGAGGAGGAAGACCACGAGGAAGGCAGCGGAGTAGGAAGGAAACTCCGAAGACCTTAAGCGATGTTTTGATTAGAATCATTTTGTTATGACTAGCATGTGTGCTAGCTTTCTCCTTTTATTTCAATACCATGGTTCTAGGACTCGGATTTTCTTTTGGCGTGTGTGGGCGAAACCTTGTTATTTCTATTTTCTATGATTCTCGATGTTGGACATCTTGTTTTGACAAACCTTGGTTATCTATCTACATATATTTTTGACCCAGTGGGGCCTTTTTGGTAACAATTGTCTATGTTATGGATGAGTTGTTTTATTTTATATCGCTTTAAGAAGAAGCTATGAAAACCTTATATTGTTAAGTTGTAGCGTTTAGTAATTAACGATGGTATGTTTTATATAGCGAGAATGCCTCAGAAGAAACCGGAAAGAGAACCCGGTCGAGGAAGACCTAGAGGAAGGGTAGAATCCCGAGCAAGAACAGAAGATAATCCCCAACCACCGCCTCCACCTCGGCCCGATCGCGGGATCGAAGAACTATTTTGAGGCAAAACCCTCCTGTTTTTAACGGAAGGGGCCGGAAGAAGCCGAACAATGGGTTAGGGCCATTGAGCGGTTTTCACTTTCTTAAGGTGCAGCACGGGAAAGGATGTCGTGTGTTACCTTCGGTGATCGGACGGTGACTTACGGTGGGAGGCGGAAAGAAGACTTTCTGACCGAGCAGTGGAAGAATTCTCGTGGGAGGATTTCAGAGAGGCTGTATGAAAAGTATATCCCAAAAGCTATAGGGAAAAAGGCGGGAGTTTTCTGCTAAAACAAGAAAAATTATCCGTAACCGACTATGATCGCACTTTCTGCGAGATGTCGAGATATCACCGAGATCTGGTGGACACCGACTTGAAAATGTCGGAAAAGTTCGGTCGGGGCTAAGAATGGAATCGCATGTCTCTTGCCGAGCCACGGAGACCTATCTTACAGAAGCTCTCGCGAGCTTTGGATATTGAAGCGACCATGACCGAGAATAAGTCGGTGTCGTCTCGGACACACAATAATTTGGACGAGGAAAGGGCGGGACCCCAACGGGGGAATAACAACCGCGGAAACTATGGAGAAGCAAGTCCTGGCGCCGTGGCGAAAACTGCAGCGAGGAGGGACAGGCGGAAGAGAAGCGACTTATGCTCCACGGCAAGGGACCACGAGGAGCAGTCGAGGCACCTCAATGCCTAGATGCCATAGAGCACACAAGGGTGTGTGCACGGCAAGCGTGGTAGGCTGTTACAAGTGCGGGGCAAGCGGGCATTCGCCACAATTGCCCGGTGTCACGTTCGGATATTAGGCGAACCAGCGGGCAATGCTCGACCACTAAGGGCTATCTGACTTCACCCGGCCGCGCGGCAATTCCAACCCCAACCCCGCAACTCAATGGCAACAACCCGGCCTCAACAACAACTCCAGCGGCCACCACAATGGCGGCGGCCGCGGCAACAAATTCATGAACGCGATGGCGTACCACCGAACAACGGCGGGCGGCAACCACGCGCCAGCGCCCGGCGGCGACAGGCCGAGCGGCGGCCGCCAAATCAACAAGGACCGGCGCCCGTCGACCTCGGCCGGCTCGGGCGAGCCTACGCCTGCATAGGAGGCGAGCGAACAAAACCAGGAAACTTGGCGGTATGGGAGTTCTCCTCAACCTACATTTATAGTATTGTTCGATCTGGTGCTTCGCATTCTTTTATTGCAAAATCATGCGTGAAATCTTGGGCCTTAGGTGCGAAAAATCGAGCGGGATATGAGAATCTCATCGCCTATAGGAGGGATTATGGTATTACACACTTTTGCTCGAACCTAGAGTTGACATTAGGATCACTTAAGGTTACGGCTAACAATCTAAACATAATACCCATGGATGATGTAGACATAATCCTCGGAATGGACTGGTTAGCTAAGAATCATTCCACGATTCTCTGTAAGGAAAGGAAAATTTCGTTTCACTTTCCTGGACAAGAAGCTACGCATTTTCACGGGATCAGCATGGGAAGGAGGATTCCGATAGTATCAGCACTACAAGCTAGGAGGATGATGAACCAGAAGGGATGCCATGCATTCCTTGTTTATTTAAACGATGAGGATAAACCCGAGCGGGTGAAGACATTGAAGTTGTCAGGAATTTCGGACGTATTTCCAAATCTGCGGGACTACCTCACGATGAGACAACTAGAGTTTACCATCGACTTGGGCCGGATCAGCCCGGTGTCGAAGGCGCCTATAGGATGGCCCCAAAGAGCTAGAAGAGCTGAAAATCCAAATCGAGAGCTTTTGGATCTAGGATTCATTAGGCAGTGTTTCACCTTGGGGCGCTTTGTTTTGTTTGTTAAGAAAAGGATGGTTCTTTGAGGATGTGCATCGATTATAGAGAGCTAAATAAGATGACACTAAAGAACAAATACCCTTTACCGAATTGATGACTGTTTGATCAATTGCGAGGCGGGTGTATTCTCGAAAATTGATCTTAAGTCGAGATACCACCAGTGAAAATCTGACTGAAGATGTACCAAGGCGCATTCGAACGAGATATGGCCACTATGAATTCATAGTTATGCCATTCGGGTTAACCAATGCACCGGCCGTGTTCATGGACCTCATGAGCAGTATTTCATCCATTTTGGATAAATTTGTTTTGGTCTTCATAGATGACATCCTTATTTATTCAAAGAATGAAGAGGATCATAAGGAACATCTGACGGTTTTGCAAACCTTGAGAAATGAAAGACTCTTTGCTAAGTTTAGCAAATGTGAGTTTTGGTGAAGGAAGTTATGTTCCTTGGACACATCGTGTCTGTGAAGGTATAAAAGTAGATCCGGCCAAAGTAGAGGCCGTGCGAGAATGGAAATCACCAAGAACACGACGAAATCGAAGTTTCCTAGGATTAGCTGGTTACTATAGGAGATTCATGAAGGATTCTCCAAAATTGCAAGGCCAATAACCCGACTACTTGGAAGGAATCAAGTTGATTGGACGGATGAGTGCGAGATGAGTTTCAAATACTCGAGGAAAAATTGACGATGCACGATTCTAGCGGTCCCGAGCGGATAAGGGGTATGTGGTCTATCTGAAGCGCATCTAAGGCGGGGTGGGTTGTGTTTTGATGCAAGAAGGAAAAGTGATAGCTTCGCGTCTCGACAACTCGGACCCCACGAGTGAACTACCCACCCGATTTGGAATTAGCGGTGTAGTTCATGCCTAAAATTTGGAACACCATCTCTATGGTGTGAGATGTGAGATCTTCACGGATCATAAAAGTTTGAAGTATTTCTTGAACAAAGAGATCTGAATATGAGACAAAGAAGATGGCTAGAATTAGTAAAGATTACGGTGTGGTATTAACTATCACCGGGCGAAGGCGAATGTAGTAGTGGCGCCTTGAGTCGTGAAACCATACAGTTAGGATGTCTCTTTGTACAGAGGAAAAACTCGTTGAAGAGTTTGGCGGGATGAAGATTGAGCTGGTTGAACCACCGGGACAATCGTGGTATGTGTCGCTACACTCACTGCGACATCGATCTAAGAAAAAGAATTGTCGAGAGACGAAGGATTGAGAAAAGTTGGAAAAGATCAGAAAGACTAAGGTGCGAAGGATTGAGAATTTCAAGGCGCGATAGCGCCTTATTGTTTGAAGGTAGGATATGCGTTCTGACGGCGGAGCTTGAGCGAAATCATGAGTGAGGCTCACGTCGCCCTACACCGCCCGCGGGTAGTACTAAGATGTCAGGGACACGAAGGAAAAATTTTGGTGGGAAGGCGTGAAGCGAGACATAGCTTCTTTAGTAGAAACATTGTCTTGTTTGTCGACAAGTGAAGGCCCTACACCAGCGTCCCTATGGGAAGTTACAACCGTTGGAAATCCCGAATGGAAGTGGGACGATATAACGATGGATTTCGTTACAAGCTTACCCAAATCGAGAAGAGGAAACACAGCCGTATGGGTAATTGTGGATAGACTTACCAAAGTGCTCACTTTCTACCTATTCAAAGCACTTATGGATCCGATAAGTTGGCCCGGTATGCGTTAAGGAAATTATGCGACTACATGGAGTGCGAAAATCTATTACCTCGATCGAGACTCCAGTTCACATCCAGTTTTGGATTAGCTTGCGAGAGAGGCGGAGTGCAGTTAAACTTGATCTGACATTCCACCCACAAACCGATGGACGATCGGAGAGAGCGATCAAGCAGCTAGAAGATATGCTTAGAAGCGTAATTTTGGATCGAGGTGCAAAATGGGAAGATATTTTACCTCGATTGAATTTGCTTACAACAACGATTATCAGCGACGATCGGCATGGCCCCATCTGAAGCCTTGTATGGCAAAAGTGTAGATCACCACTTTATTGGGATGAAGTCGGTGAGAGAAAAGTCATAGGGCACGATGCGGTGAGTGAAATGATCGAAATCGTTCGACAAATTAGGATGAGGATAAAGAGGCTCGGGACGGACGAAATCTTACTGACGTCTGCGTAGATCCGAACTACTGATTTGAGGATGGAGACAAAGTATTTCTTAAGGTCTCTCCATCAAAGGGATTGTCGGGTTTGGCACGAAAGGAAAGCTTAGACCCGTTTCATAGGACCTTATGAGATCTAGAAAGGATAGGTCCGATGGCTTATAGGTTGGCTCTTCCGCCAAACTGGGAAATGTCCATAATGTTTTCACGTCTCACGATTCGAAAATCGTTCACGACCCAAAGCACGTGATTCATCAAGGCGGCGTGATCCTCGAGCGGACATGAGCTATAAGGAAGAACCCGCGGCCATACTTGACCACAAAGTTCAGCAACTACGGACAGAGTCGATTCCGTTAGTCAAAGTCTTGTGGAGACACCACGGACGAAGAAGAAGCCACGTGGGAGCTTGAAGAAGCAATGAGGAAAAATACCCGATTTATTTTTCTAAGAGGTATACAAATTTGGGACGAAATTTTTCGTAAGGGTGGAATGTAATATTCGAAAAGCGAATATCGATTACGGTATTCTAAACCCGTAATTAGGGTTTTGCCGTATATTATCTTTTCGACATCGAATCTTGTGATTTCGATACGATATCGTTATAACGAATTCCTTTTCATAATTCACTAAGGATTGTGAATTAAAGGATTGAAATATTACGAAATGATTAAGTCGATATTTTTAACGTCGAGCAGCGTGTCGAGCGTCGACTTTTCATGAAATTTTACGGCGGTGAAGCTTGGAATTAATTTCCATCTTAATTCCTTTATTAAATGGAATATATTTATTTAGTAAGTATGAACTTCTGCGACCATTTTGAGATGAGTCGATTTTGAGCGTTTGAGGCGTTTTGAGCGTTAACGTCTGAGGCGATTTGAAAAATGAGTTTAATGCTCGGAAATTATAATAATTAATTTCCTATTATTATTTTATATAATTACAGTATTAATTATTATTAAAATCAATATTTGAGTTATTAAAACTCGATATTTTCTAATTTTAATTTGAAAACCTAAACTTGTAAATAAGGGTTTTATCACATGAAATGATACCATTAAATTATCCTATGGTATCTAAACTTTATAATATGATATATATGGATATTATTAAGCATTTAATCAAATTTCAACCATAAAAATCGAAGGTTTCAGTTTTATAAAATTGAAACCTATTTTTGAAATTAGGGTTTTATATGATTGAAATGTGTAATAATTTTATCCTATGCTATTATTCAATATCTAAATCATATATTATGATATATATGTGTATATTTGGGACGAAAATTACATGAGTATCAATAATAGGTGTAATTTATATTTTAATCCTATTTTTCCAATTGTTATCGGTAATTTCGAAATTTGCATATGTGATGATTTAATTATTTTATGACATGTATTATATATCTATGACCTATTATATGATTAATACAATGTATTAAGTGTAAAATAAAAATTAAAACAGCCCTAAAACCCCCCACGTGGCTATGCTCATTCCCCCACAAACAAATGATTCCACTTTTAAATTTGCCCAATACATGGAGCTCTTTTAACACTCTTCAATCATCACTCTCTCACTCCATCATTTGGCTGCATTTTTTCCCCTTGGGTGGGAAAGAGAGAGCCGCCGTGTAGTTGAGAGAGAGATAATAGGAGAGACCACTTCCATCTCTTACTCTCACTCTTCTCACAATTCAAACACACAAACACTCTCTCAAACACATTTTCTCTCCCATTTTCTCAGCGAAAAAATCGAGAGCTCTTCCTCTCATTTTCAGATTTTCTCCTTCTTCTTTCTTTTCTCCACTTCACAACCTTGATACATACATTGTTCTTGAATACTATTTTATTCTCAAGGTAAACTAAGACCATAGCATCGATTATTCATCTCCTTTAATCTAGAATTTTGAAGCTGTTTTAGTATATATGTATAGGTTGAAAGTTTCATGTATGTTTATATATGTGTTTAAATGTTCTTGAGCATGAGCTATTGTTTATTTATATGTTCTTGAGGATTTTATTTTGAAAATACATGTGAATATATGTTAAATGAGCATAGGTTATTGTATATTAAAATTTTGGAATGGCTTTAGCATGTTTATGACATTTTGAACCATAGTGTATGTTGATATAATTTTTGAAAATAGTATAAAATTTTTATGATGAGGACCGAATACTTATTGATATGTTCTAAGCATGTATTATTGATCTATGTTATGATTTAAGACTATGGTATTGATTTAACAATTTTGGAAAACCACAGCTTAAAATATTGTGAATCTAGTGAGGTATATATGTATGTACCTTAGTGTATAATTTTTATTTCAAGCATGTAATGACATATTAGTGCTTTAGAACCTTGATTATATGTTCTATGATTTAATTAGAATTTTTGAAAATCAATTGCTATTTTTTTTTTAAAAAGGGCCGAGAGCATTTAAATTTCATAGGTTGGTGTATGATTTTATTTTTGAACATGCAATGGTGTATTAATGCTTTAGTATATTATTTATGCATTGTGTGAATTAATTAGAATTTTTAGAAATCAAATGCTATTTTAAATCAAATAAGCCGTGAGCTTGTTGCTCTTGAAGGTGATGATTTAATTAGTTTTGATAAATATTATGATGTTATATTACTATACTATAGTGTATAAACATAGTATATAATTGTTGGAATTTTTGAAAATCAAATAACATGTTGAATCAAAGAAGCCGAGAGCTATTGAGCTCCATATGGTGATGATTCAAATGTTTTTGGTTGATGTTATGATGTTACAATGTTATAATATAATGTTTAATGATGTTGGAATTTATTTGGAATTTTTAGAAATTGTTTGCTATTTATTTGGTAATTATCTTGTAATTACCGTGAATAATTGTTAGATATTGTGAAATGAATGCTTATGATGAACTATAGGTTATATTAATGATATATATTGATGTTGGGATATTATACTAGGTATATATCAATTTTGGGAATTTTTGGATAATTATTCCTTATTTATTGGAATTACCGTAAATATATATATGTATATATATAAATAAATAGCAAATAATACCATATGAATTTGATAAATTCATATTCTGGACCATAGTGTATAATAATGCACTATATTAATTTAGAAAAATTTTCAAAGGTCATTTGACATTTTTAAATTAATTATCGAATTTTCGATAATTAATAAGGATTTTTAAATCCTTTTTAAAACAGTTTATTAATGAAATTTTTGCTAAATTAATATTCTGGACAGTTTTTAAATTTTACAAAATTTTATAAACATAGATTGCTATGTTTGAGACAAACGTTCATTTTATAACGTTTTAAAAACCAAAATCGCTTTTATTTATAAAAGGTTTATTAAAAATCTTGAAAATATTTATAAGTCCTTGATTTACAAGATAAATCGAGAAATAGGACTTTACGTTTTCAAATCGATCAAATTCGATTTATAAAACAAAATAGTAAAATTACTATTTAAAAGTCAAAATCATTGACTTTGTTGACGATGTTGACTTCGTTGACTTTTCAGTCAAGCGTGCGATTATCGTTTATAAATCGTCGATGCGCGTAAGATATACTAATTGAGTATGATACCTCATTAGTAAGAAAAGATTTCACAAATGAAATCCATATATCGAAAAACGCACTTATCGTTGAGCGTATCTCGAGAACGAGAACAATTGATGTTATCGTGTTAGAGGCGTATTGAATTCACTAAGAATTCAGTCTCACATCGATATGAAATATCAAAGTTATCTTAGTTTTGAAAGTCTCGAAGACTTGAGCGACGTACTAAAGCCTCGCTTTTTCGTAAAGGTGTGGGCCTTGAAACGCAATGACGGGATTTTGACGAGCGATCGAACTGGGACTTTACAACGAACCATAGTCGGTGGGCTTCCTATCTTTTAAATGTGGGCCTTTTCTTACCCCAAAAAGCGTAACTTTCTTGTTATTTCAAATGAATTTACTTACGATTACTTATTCTACAACCTGTTTATCAAATGTTTCTTGCATTACACCGAAAATATTTCGTTTTGTGTATGGATCTATCTGTTATGCCGGGTAGAAATTGTGGAGATAGTTGGAACTATTATATCATTTGTTGTGGTAGCGTGACCTTTTAATGTCGGGTCTGTGCGGATGATAAATGCACAGCTAGGATTGGCGTGAAGGTTGGAACTATCTGTTGTGTTAACATATGCTTGCAGAGTGGTATTGTGTCTTTGTGCGGGATTACGGCGGTCACGGCGTCGTAGATGGGAGGCCTCACTCTCGGCGTTTATTTATTATTATTATGTATTGTGACTATGAGATACGGACCATACACACCAAGAAAATGCTGGCGAGCTATGTTCTGACGAAAATGATTTGGTAAGCCTGAGGCATTTTAACTAAAACCACTGTGACTTACTCGATATTGGCGTAATCGAAATATTATCAAATGTTTTCGGCATAAGTCCACTGAGTGCAATTTCTTGTACTTAGCCACGCATGTTTGTTTTAAATGTGCGGGTTGAGCTCGATGGTGATGATGGGGATGTGTTGAGGAGTCCGGTGTCCTTGACCGATTTACTTGAATTTGTGGGTTATACCTTGAATGCATATCGTCGTATATGTATTCACACACTTTCATTGCTATACTCGAACTCCTTTATTTATGCTTTATGTTATAAACTATCGAGGTCCATCGGATCGGGGCCAGTTTTGGGGTCCGATGGCTAAACCTTTTCAAAAACATTATAACATCACCTCATATTCTGCTCGAGCATGTTAGTTTATTCTTATGCATCTTTATTTTACCCATGTAATCCCTAAAAATACTACTCCTAGTATTAGTCGCCCTCCAGTCCGGGTTGGTCCGGAATGGGGTCGTGACATCAGATGAATGTGAAATTTTACTATGTTGAAAATAAACATGTCTATTATGTCTCTGTAAAATTTCAGGTCAATCAAACTTGATTTGATATTTTAATTATATTTTTCAAATACACTGCACAAATCTGTGAAATTTCGGTGTTCATCACCCACGGTCCGTGGCTTTCGTTTCGAGTTTGGCTAATGGTAAAACTCTAAAAATTGGCATAAACATAACTTAGCATGTCTAGAAGATTTATGTAAATTTTCAGAATTTTCTAAAAATGTTTACTATTTATTCCAGATTTTACAAGCTAACTGCACAAAACTGTCACGGGAGTGATAGCTTGTGGTAAAATATTTTTATCTCCCAATCTATTTTGAATCATTGAGTTAGGATTTTTCTGGATTAAACTAGACTTAAGTGGCTTTTCAATATGATTGGTTGCATTCCCAGATTCCTTATAATGAACTCACGGTGAATTTTTAAAGTTGACGCATTACAGTAAGCTTTTCTGGACAAACTGCCTTAGTAAATTTCTATGTTAATCAACTGTTCGTATACGACTTTTACGTGAGATGTTCAAGCCATTTGTAGTCCGAATTTGACTTGGGTTTCTTCATAATAAATGTTCCTTACCATGTCTAGTTTTGATCTGGAAAGTTTGATCCCAAACCAAGTCTTATAGGTATACTTTTCACTGACCCAAAGTCACCTACTTGAATGTTGTCCTTTCCAACTAGTCAACTTTGAACTTACGTATTTCTCGATGCATCAAGTATCTTCCAGTATGGTCTTCATGAAACATGTAGTTCTTATTACAAGGTTTCTAAAATGGTATCTTTCAGTCATTTTGGTATTGTGAGTCAAAAGTTACGAGCCTCGCAAAATCCCTCGTCGTTAAGCTAAATCTGGAAATCCTGAAAAAAATTTCTAAGTATAGAAGTCAGTTCGAGTTGCCCACTTTGAGACCCTATATCTCCAGAACCACGACTCTTTTGGGTCGACTTCCTTCTTAGAACTTATAGTACATGTTTAGAGGTTTTCAGAATGTGTCTTTGTACGGTCATACGTATTTTGAGTCGAGAGTTATAAATCGTCAAAGTATGACACTTGGGTTGTTTTAAGTTGTTTTGCCAAAAATTAAACACTCGAAATTTGACTAAGTGTTGGAACTCCCCTAAGTGAAATATGCCTTGTGTGAATAGGGTGATGATCGATTGTTATATGGAGGATATTAATACATATTAATGACCATAAGTGTATAATACTACACTATATGATTTAGAAAAATTCTTGGAAATCATTGGTAATTTTAAGAATTTCCGAAAGCATTAAAGGAACTATAAGGATTTTAAATCCTTTTTAATTAGGAGTAATAATATATTATATGTCTAAATATTATTTTAGACATATTGGGAATTTATAAAATTTTATAAACATGGATCACTATGTTATAACGAAACGTTTTATTTAATAAACGTTATAATTGAATAATAAGGATTATGGATAAATGGATTAATGTTTAAGAAAAATATTAATAAAGTTCATCGATTTACGTGACAAATCGAGAAATAGGACTTTATGAAAAGAAATCGATTGAAATCGATTTATAACATAATTAGTAAGAAATTACTATTAAAAATCCATTATGTCGAAAGCGTATAAATCGTTGAGCGTTTAAACCGGAAAGGTTAAATCGATATAATTGAGCGTGTCTCGAAGAGCGAGAACGGTTCAATTGAAATACGTAATTGAAAAGCGTATTGAATTCGTTAAGAATTCGGTTTATATCGATATAGAATATCAAGTTTATTCTAGACTTTGAGAGTCTCGAAAGCGAGCGACGTACTAAAACATCGCTTTTACGTAAAGGTGTGGGCGCGACGCGACGACGGGCGTTGACGAGAAATCAAACTTAAGAACTCAAGTTAGGGCGAACCATAGTCCGTGGGCTCGAACCTTAGTCACTAAAGTGGGCTTACTTTTCAAACAAGATGTGACTTTCTTGTTATTCCAAAATGAGTTTATTTACAATGCTTATTCTACAACTGTTGACAAATGTTTATTACATTACACCGCCAAAATATTACATTTTGTGTATGGATCCTATCTGTTATGCCGGGTAGAAATTGTGGCGATAGTTGGAACTATATTATGACGGGTTATGTCATTTGTTGGGTCGCGTAACCTTTTATTAATGTCGGGTCTGTCTTGGGATGATAAATGCAGCTAGGATTGGCGTGAAGGTTGGAACTATATGCTATGTTAACATATGCTTGTGAGAGTATTTGTGTCTTTGTGCGGGATTACGGCCGGTCACGGCGTCGTAGAAGGGAGGCCTCCCTCTCGACGTTTGATTTTTGATATTGTTATGAATTGTGACTATGGGATACGGATCATACACACCAAGAAAATGCTTGGCCAAGCAACTTTTACGAACTGAAAATGCTTTAGTAAGCACAAGGCATTTCAACTAAAACCACTGTGTCTTACCATGATATTGGCGATGTAATTCAAAATGATAAAAATGTTTTTGGCATGAGTCCATTGAGTGCATTCTTGTACTCGACCACCATGTTTGTTTTAAATGTGCGGGTTGAGCGGATGATGGATGGAGCGGTGTTGAGCAATAGGAATATTGTCATTGAAAGATTTATACCTTGATAGTACATCGTCATATGTACATATCACATGTTTTCATTGCAAGAACTTAAGTTATGTACTAAAGTCCAGAACATGCTTGTCATATGAATTACGGCTTTTGTTAAGGAGAATTCCCTGTTTAATTATACTGTTTAGAGTTACAATCCTTCTAAATCCTACTTAGGATTGAGGGATGTGTGACAGTGGTATCAGGCGGTTCGCTCTTGAACCCAAAATCTCCTTTAAGGTTAAGTCTAGATTGAGTCACTAGACTTCTAAAGGTCACCGACAATGCTCAACACTCCATCACATCAAGCTCAACCGAAATGAGGTAAATGATTCTTTTCCAAAGTTTTGAAAATTACCACGCGGATGAATGTTTATGAAATGATTTTTATTCAAATAAAATGAAAAGATTGAAAGTGAAAAGGATGGAAATGATTTTTTCAAAAGAGATTCCCACAATATGCGGTATGGGATGCATATTTAAGAAAGCTCAAAAGATTCCCACAATATGCGGTATGGGACCGCATATTTAAGGAAACTTAAAGTTTGATTTATGATAGATAAATGATTTTCTCGGTTTGAAATCGAAAAGTTTGAAGTGAAGGATGATTGAAATGATCTTTCAAAAGAAATGAAAGCTATGAGAAGGTTGAGAATGAATGTTATGACAAATGATTTGTCGAGAAAGTTATGAAAAGAAGGAAGATATAAGGAGATGATGACAATGATGTGAGAAAGTTTCGGCATGATATGCGAAGATGAAATATTTGAAATCACGAAATTGATAAGGGTTCATTATTATGAACAAAGTTATGTTATTCATGCTTTAAAGTGATTGAGATTGGACACTGATTTGTCAAAAATGATATGTTGAATTCGTGAAATTCGACGAAGTACATGCGTATAAATGAGCTACGTATGAATATTTGAAGTTTTACTTCAAACTTCAAAGTTGTTTATGATGATGAGCATGCTAGCTCAACAGAACGTAGACTTTTTAAGAAGCATGATCCCTTTTTACGAAAGAACATAGAAGTAAGAACTTCCTTCCATTACAAGAACAAAAGTAACGATGGATTTGAGAACTTCATTCCATCTTGAGTATCGAAAAGCAAAAGATTTATCTGAAATTGTGCGACCTCGACTTGACCTCGGCATGTCATTTGTCGACTTTGATTTGAGAATTTATAACGTCGACTTTGACATATCGACTTTGGTAGCTTATGCGACCTCGACGTCGGCATTTCTCTGTACTACCGCGGCATCGGTAGCGGCATGCACGACCTTGGCGTCGGCATCGCTTATGACCTCGGCGCGCGCGCGTAAATTTTCCTACACTGCGCGGTGATTTTGTTTTGATTAGTTCTCGATCGTGTGAACTCCGATTTACGTCGGTTTTCGCCTCGTGCCCTAATGTACTGTACTTCATTTCTTATGAAGGACCAAATTCTGATTCCTACTCCGAGATTCACGAGGATCAGTTGAAGCTAGCTCTATGATTTATAGAAAGTAAAAGCGTTATAGTATGATCTGAATCTTAGAATGTTACTAAGAAAGTAAGATTGCCGACAATACAAGTAGAGCCACGACGTACATAAGAACCTTGGTTGATGACCTATTATGGGTATATAAGCTTTCAAAATTATATTCATCACCCAATTTACGTCGTTGAGTTTAACTCTATGACCTAGTTCGATTGAGAATTCATTCGAGTTTCTCACTTTTTCGAAGAAAATTTTCAACCCGAAAATTCATAAAGTGTCCTTTTGAACCCAAATCCTAGCGTGGTGAGAAAATATTTGTGACGGTCCGCCAGCCCATATGACCAAAGAAATCTCGATGAGTCGTCATTCGGTCTTGGACCCTAGAGCCCCATTTATTCGGTCTAAAAGCATATCGATTCAATCTTTGAGAAGATGTTATTTCGATTTGTGAGACAACGCCTTTTGTAAGTAGTCGTGATAATTCTTTCTCGACTCTTGAAACCATCAAGTATGATGACGTTGACTTACCTTGTCACCTAAGTGCAATTAGTGAAGCGATAAACATCGAGGCATGAAATAGGTTGACTTATTTGATCACCCAAAAGTTTCGAGACCGATGAAAGTGATAGACATCAAGAAATCGGGATGTAAGAAAAATCTCGATGAGGCGAGATATTTTCCTATGATACACATGGATGTGATGACCCTCGATGGGCTTTACGAAGATTGATAACAGTAAAGTTATACCTTTATACGACTGTTGCGATAATCAAGTTATGAATAAGATACTCTTTAGCATTGAATGCAAGAGTGAAAGCAAGAAAAAGTATATGATATCCGTGGGATATGAACTCCTTTTTATGTCATAACCAGAGAGATTACAACTTATCTTTAAGATAGTTGGTTGTCCTTGAAACCTCGTTAATAGGTTGGACATGTTTAAATGAATAAAGATGCATACAAGATATTCTTTTCAAGAAATATATATATATAAGGAAATGATAGCATCTCAGAAAATAGATCTCTCGCCATATACCTCAGTCAATGAGATTATGCTTGAGCATAATCGATTCCAAGTAATTAAAACTTGGTTAAACAAATGATAATGAGATTAAGGAATCATAATCTTTGAGATTGTGTGAACGACGAGGATAGCCCTAGTATGTAAATCAAGTGTGAAGAAAATATCTTCAAAGCCAAGACATGGAAGAAAGATGCTTGGAATTTAAGTTATGGTGTGCAGAATGTACGACCTACCAAGCCATACGACAATGATAACGGTTCTAGTCACGAAGGTGGGAACCAAGTATAACAGTAAGATTACTTTCAAATACCGTGCCCAAAAAAGGGATAAAAGTCGGAAATAATCGAAGAAACTATGAGCTATACAATTATAAGATAGCCAGACACGATATAAGCTTCAAAGACATATGACTTGATAAATAAGAGTTTCCTTGAAAAGAGTTAAAACAAGGATATATGAAATATATTCCTAAGATCGATGAAGTAAAAGGAATTAAGTCATTCATATTGGAATAGGAATGAATAATAGTGATAGAGACACGACGATCTCTACGATAAGACTTAATTATCGAAATATCAATATCAACGGATAGGTTGATGTAGACCTAACCACAAATGCTATTGGTAAAAGCATAACGATCTGAGATACCGAGAAGTATGAGGTGAATGAGGCAATGAAGGCCATAGCAAGGAAACATAATGTCCCAATGGAAAGGACAATGACATATGAAATAGATGTTTACTTGAATAAGCGGGAACACCGTAGACCAAAGCTATACTTCTCACCGAAAAGAACAAACAAAACCCAGCGGGATAGGTATGAGGAAATTTCCTCGAATACCTATAAGATTTTGTTCAATTAGGTGCTTGCTTTTGACAATGCGCAAGCACGCAGAAGCGATGGAACCCAATTTAGGGTAAGCGAATCAAGATTTAGAACCTCCTTACCTATCTGAAAATCATGGCCATCGCAAGAGTTGCTCAAAGCGTAGAATCGAGCCTAGAATCGCCTAAAATTCTATCCAATGATTTGAATCATTATATCTATGAGGAACGTAGATATAATTTTAGAGACAAGTTTTCGAAAATGGTCATCATTCACGTGATCGGTGACACGGGCCAAATCTTTTCGTTAAAAGGTTTTTGCGACGGATATTAGTACCCACTATTCGCACATGCGAATAAATTTAGAGCGATATACGACTAAGGGTGTAGACGTAAAATGAGTATTAAGATAAGTGTCATGAGTTGTGTCATAAGTAGTCTACAGGTTGTATACGTCTTAAAGTGTAAAATTCTTTAAGAGATCCTTCTTGTTTAAAAATTCCCTCCATAGCTTAAATTAAGTCGGACTTATCTAGAAATATCCGCTTACAAATGGCAGGAAAAAGGGAGTTTAACGGGTAAGAGAGTAACCCCAAGGCCTACAAGTTTATAACTCACACGAGCGTATCGGCTCTTTTATTATGAACTAGGCATGGATTTAGAACAGTTTTGGAGTAATTTTTGCACCTCTGGATGGATACTCGCAACTATAGAGTGACAAATGAGAATGGTATCCAACTACTTATCTGTCGTTTGCCAACAGATTGGCAGGGTTTTGCAAAAGAAGTATCAAAAGAATATTTTCTCCATGAGAAAAATTCCAAGGTCTGGGCAGACTTACCAGGATTGGTCAACAGGCTCAAGTATACTCATAATGCGTATGGAACAGCACCCATGAGTACTTGTCCTGGTCCTCAGCAAGTTACACCGTACGGTACAAAGGAACGATTGTACCATGATGTTTCCAAATGCCACCCCACGTCCTGTGCCGTCAATGGTACCAGTAAGAGACGAGAAGGGCAAAAGGACAGGATCTTATCGCCCTCGCGGATTAGGAGAATTACCGCTACCAACCCAGCCATACTTTCTGATAAAAGTAACACCAACTTCTGGTATTGAAGAAGAAACGGGGAGCAGCTGGACCCCTGGCTCTCTGGAGGAGAATAATCCTCGGGAGTATGAAACAAAAACGCGTTAGAGAAAGGCAAGTTTCCAGGGAGATGCGACTCGACGAAGGTCACTCGAGACATAGAATCCTAGGATCCTATAAGACTTATATGTAGATAATGGATCATGATGAAAGCGGTGTGATTATAATATGTAAAATAAGCGTAGTGCGAAAATTTTATGAATATGTTGTGGAGGTGTCAAAATTTTGGGTGTAAATGAACTAGACACCGTGTAATCAGTCTGCTTAATAGACCGACCCTCGTAAGTAATGTATGAAAAGTCCTCGCTGAGGCATTTTGATGAAATATTATATGGCCTTTATAGAATGGTATCCGAAATACGAAAGCGAATCGTTCCGAATAAGATATGGCAACTATGAGATAATAGTTAAGCCATTCGGACTGACAAATGCACCAGCCTTGATCATGAACCTCAAAAGTCGAGTGTTCCACACGTACTTAGAAAATTTTATCTTAATCTTTATAGATAAAGTTCTTACCTATTCAAAGACGAAGAAGAACATAAAGAACATTGAAGGACGTCTTACGACTTTTAAGAGCCGGCGATTTTGCAAGTCAAGATTGTGTATTTCGGCGTAAAGGAGAAATATTCCTCGGGCATATAGTATCCTTAGAAGAAATCGATGTGGACGACAAAGGCAAAGCAATTAAGAATGAAAGTCGTCGATGACCTAAAATGAGACCAAGAATTTCTTAGATAAATGGACTACTATCAAAGAGCCATTGAGAACTCTCTAAAGTAGCAAGACCAATAACATAGCTACCCCAAAAAGGAATGAAATTTACGTGGAGTAATAAAAGAGAGGCTATGTATTAATATGAGAAAGATAATAGCTTATGCATCACAATGACTTAGGCCACATGAATGGAATTTTCCAACTCATCACTTGAAATAGTGACAGTAGGATAAATACCAAAGTCTTGAAGACATCACTCTTATGACAATAAGTTAAGAACCCTTCTCAACTTGCGAAAGTTTGAATTTATTCTTCGAGCAAAGAAATGTGGATACAGAATGAGAAAGATGGCTCGAATTAGTAAAAGATTATAAGTGTGATAAATGATCACCTGAGGATGGTAAATGTAGAACCTAATACCTGAGTTATAAAATTCAGCCCAAACCATAGTATGTCCCAAAAAAAAAAAAAGGAAAACTCATTCGAAAGTTTAAGAAAATGAGAATGAAATAGTCGGGCATTTAGTGACGAACGTAAGTTGTACTCTCACACCCAAGGTGACATATGACTAAAAGGAGAGAATGAAGATGGGAATAGAATACAAATTAAGATAAAGAATTTTAAGAAGGACAATGTTATATCGTCTAAGAAGGATTATAATATAAGGATTGAGAACCATGATAAGACGATGAAGATGATGCACAAACAAAGATAAAGAGGTATAACGAAAACTTTCTAAAATTGTTGCACAACCAAATAATTTTAGAAAGTTTTCGTTATATCATCTTCAACGCCTTAAGGAAGGATTATTCTCATTTGATCCACTCTATATATATATATATATATATATATATATATATCTCCAAGCAATGATAAGCTTAGAGATGAAACCAAGAATGAAGTTCATGACCCTTCTCATACCGCCCAGCTAGGCAACTCTAAGATATGTTATGATTTACGAGAAAGGTTAGATAGTAAGGGATGAATTGAGATGTAACCATGATTGTCGAACCGTGTCTCGGTTACCAACAAGTGAAGGCATTGTATCAAATGCCTTATAAGAGGTTATAATCTCTAGAGCTACACGAATGAAAATGGAATGATGTAGCAATGAATCTTATGATAGGTTCTGCCAAAGGCATAAAGAAGTCGCACTACTATATGGGTAGTAAGTGGATTGACTCACCAATTATGTTTTGTCTCTGCCTATTCGGATGACTCGTAGACCCAAAAGTTAGCTCAGACGTACAAAAAGGAAATTGTATATTTTCAGGGAGTACCAAAACCTATCGCTTCAGATAGAGACTTCAAGAGTACCCCTAGATTTTGAACTAACTCACAAAAGGAGTTTGACACGAGATTGAGCCTTAACATAGATGTCCACTCACGCATGATAGACAATCGGGAAGGAAAACCCAAACGCTTAAGGATACGATGAGAACATAAATGTTAAACCCGGGGTGCAAGTGAGAACGTATTGTACCACTTATTAAGTTATGTACAACCGTAGTTGTCAACCAACGATCAATATAGCCTTATGAGGCATTGTACTGAAAGAAGTATCGACCACCACTTTATTGTAACAAAGTAGGTGAGCAAAGGTATAAAGTCCCGGGCGTCGTGGCGAGACGATTGAGATATCTACCCAATAAGCCCAATAATAAGAAAAGCTCAGACGTGATAAAAGTCTTACCGATACGCATAAATTTGAACTGCATTTTAAATGCGAATCAAAATTTCTTAAGATTTCCCCGTCTAGAGAAATTATAAGAAATCAGATACAAGAATGCTGAGACCACGTTTTGTAGAACCTTACGAGATCCTAATGATGATAGGCCTAGTAGCCTATAGCTTAGTGCTTCCACCAAATTTGGGAAAGTACGAAATGTTTTCCACGTGTCACAGTTAAGGAAATACGAAAATGACCCAATTCACGTAAACCAACATGATGACGTGACCTTTGACTCAGATGAGTTATGATGAAAATCTATGACTAATTTCATCGTACGATTCAACGATTAAAGAATCAAGTTTGGGTCTTTAATGAAAACCCAATGAAGGAACCATGGACAAAAAGAAAGCACGTGAAAAGTTATGATGTTATGACGTTAAGATACCCATACTTTATGAGGTATGCAAATTTCGGGACGAAATTTCTTTTAAGGGGGGTAGGATGTAATATCCCGCAGAATTAGATGCCTAATTACGGTATTTAAAACCCGTAAATTAGAAATTCACTGAGATGATTCAATCAGTAGGATATCGAATAATGATTTCGATTATTTACGAAGGAATGAATTCTTATTTTAACATTCACTGAGAATTGTGAATTTAGAAATAGAAGTTTATAAAGCGTATCGATAGTATTATTTTAATGTCGATTGCGTATCGATAGTTAAAATTTCATGAAATTTTCTAAGCAATTAAGCTTAGAATTGAATTCCATTATTAATGGAATAATTTAATAAAGTGATGCAACTTTATTACGACCATTTCGAGATGAGTCGATAATTAACGTTTATAACGTTTCAAACGTTAACGCTTAAAGACGAAATGGAAAGTGAGTTTAATGATCAAGGAATTATATTAATTAATTTCCTATGATTATTATATGTAATTACAGTATTATTTAGCATTAAATCAATGCTAGATCATTAAGGAATTATTTGATCAAATTCCTCAATTTCGAAAACCCTAGTTTCGAATTTTAGGGTTTTATCGCATCATTTGATGCCATTAATTTATCCTATGATATTATTTATCATCTAAACTATATGTGATAACATATATCAATGTTTGGCATGGAAAATAAAAATTGGACCTATGGTTTATGTGTAATAGCCGAATCCCACTATTACATGTATCTATTAAGTAACAATTGGATTAATTAAATAGCCTAACTAATCAATTAAAATTCGATATATACATAGATATATATATAAAAAAACATGCATGTGAGTGTATAGAGAGAGTGTGTGACAAGTGTAAAAGTGCATGGGAGGGTAGTGACAAGTGTAGAGGTGCATGGGAGGGTAGTGATAAGTGTTGATATGCATGTGAGTATAGTGACAAGTGTCACACATGCATATCACCCCACACCCCATACCCTCTCTTCCCCCTTTTGGTTCAGCATTCTTCTCACTCTCTCCCAAAATTTTCAGACCCTCCTCCCTCTCTCTCTCTCTCTTCTTCTCCTACACCATTTCCATCATGGAAGAGAAGCTCAAGCTCCATCTCTCTCATTCATCTTCAAATTGTGGCTGAGGTATAACTACCTCCTATAACTCTTAGACATGACTAAATCATACTTGCATGCTTAGATTGATGATCTTGGTGGTGATTTGGGGTGATAGATTCACCATTTTCGTGATTATATGAAATGCATACAAGAAGAGTAAGCTTAAAATTGAAAACTGGAAGTATGTTACGAAAACAGTAATTTAATAAAATTATTTGACTAAGTTACAGTGGTCAGATGAATGTGAAATTTTACTATGTTGAAATTAAACATATCTATTATGTCTCTGTAAAATTTCAAGTCAATCCAACTTTATTTGATATTTTAATTATATTTTTCAAACACACTGCACAAATCTTTGAAATTTCGGTGTTCATCACCCACGGTCCGTGGCTTTCGTTTCGAGTTTGTCATAAACATAACTTAGCATGTATAGAATATTTATGTAAATTTTCAGAATTTTCTAAAAATTTTTACTATTTAATACAGATTTTACAAGCTAACTGCACAAAACTGTCACGGAGTGATAGCTTGTGGTAAAATATTTTATCTCCCAATCTATTTTGAATCATTGTTAGGCTTTTTGGATTAAACTAGACTTAAGTGGCTTTTCAATATGATTGGTTTCATTCCCAGATTCCTTATAATGAACTCACGGTGAATTTTTAAAGTTGACGATTACAAGAAGCTTTTCTGGACAAACCGCCTTAGTAAATATCTATGGTAATCAACTGTTCGTGTACGACTTTTACGTGAGATGTTCAAGCCATTTGTAGTCCGAATTTGACTTGGGTTTCTTCATAAGAAATGTTCCTTACCATGTCTAGTTTTGATCTGGAAAGTTTGATCCCAAACCAAGTCTTATAGGTATACTTTTCACTGACCCAAAGTCACCTACTTGAATGTTGTCCTTTCCAACTAGTCAACTTTGAACTTACGTATTTCTCGATGCATCAAGTATCTTCCAGTATGGTCTTCATGAAACATGTAGTTCTTATTACAAGGTTTCTAAAATGGTATCTTTCAGTCATTTTGGTATTGTGAGTCAAAAGTTACGAGCCTCGCAAAATCCCTCGTCGTTAAGCTAAATCTGGAAATCCTGAAAATTTTTCTAAGTATAGAAGTCAGTTCGAGTTGCCCACTTTGAGACCCTATATCTCCAGAACCACGACTCGTTTGGGTCGACTTCCTTCTTAGAACTTATAGTACATATTTAGATGTTTTCAGAATGTGTCTTTGTACGGTCATACGTATTTTGAGTCGAGAGTTATAAATCGTCAAAGTATGACACTTGGGTTGTTTTAAGCTGTTTTGCCAAAAATTAAACACTCGAAATTTGACTAAGTGTTGGAACTCCCCTAAGTGAAATATGCCTTGTGTGAATAGGGTGATGATCGATTGTTATATGGAGGATATTAATACATATTAATGACCATAAGTGTATAATACTACACTATATGATTTAGAAAAATTCTTGGAAATCATTGGTAATTTTAAGAAATTCAAAAGCATTAAAGGAACTATAAGGATTTTAAATCCTTTTTAATTAGGAGTAATAATATATTATATGTCTAAATATTATTTTAGACATATTGGGAACTTATAAAAATTTTATAAACATGGATCACTATGTTATAACGAAACGTTTTATTTAATAAACGTTATAATTGAATAATAAGGATTATGGATAAATGGATTAATGTTTAAGAAAAATATTAATAAAGTTCATCGATTTACGTGACAAATCGAGAAATAGGACTTTACGAAAAGAAATCGATTTATAACATGAATTAGTAAGAAATTACTATTAAAAATCCGTATGTCGAGAAACGTATAAATACGTTGAACGTTTAAACCGGAAAGGTTAAAACGATATAATTGAACGTGTCTCGAAGAACGAGAACGGTTCAATTGAAATACGTAATTGAAAAGCGTATTGAATTCGTTATGAATTCACTCATATAGATATAGAATATCGAAGTTTATTCTAGACTTTGAGAGTCTCGAAAACGAGAACGATGTACTAAAACATCGCTTACGTAGCGTGGACGCGACGCGATGACCGGCGTTGACGAGAAATCAAACTTAAGAACTCAAGTTAGACGAACCATAGTCCGTGGGCTCCTTTTCTTACCTCACTAAAGTGGGCTTACTTTTCAAACAAGATGTGACTTTCTTGTTATTCCAAAACGAGTTTATTTACAATGCTTATTCTACAACCGCTGACAAATGTTTACATTACACGCCAAAATATTCTGCTTTGTGTATGGATCCTATCTCGTTATGCCCGGTAGGGCGTGGCGATGGTTGGAACTATATTATGACAGGTTATGTCATTTGTTGGGTCGCTACCAACCTTTATTAATGTCGGGTCCCGTGTTGGATGATAAATGCCCGCTAGGATTAGCGTGAAGGTTGGAACTATATGCTATGTTAACATATGCTTGTGAGAGCGATTTGTCTTTATGCGGGATTACGGTCGGTCACGGCGTCGTGAAGGAGTCCTCCTCTCGACGCTTGATTTTTGATATTGTTATGAATTGTGACTATGGGATACGGATCATACACACCAAGAAAATGCTCGGCCAAGAACTTTACTGAACCGAATGCTTTAGTAAGCCAAGGCATTTCAACTAAAACCCTGTGTCTTACCATGATATTGGCGATGTAATTCAAAATGATAAAAATATTTTGGCATGAGTCCATTGAGTACATTCTTGTACTCACCGCATGTTTGTTTTAAATGTGCGGGTTGAGCGGATGATGGATGGAGCAAAGTTGAGCAATAGGAATATTGTCGCCGAAAGATTTATACCTTGATAGTACATCGTCATATGTACATATCACATGTTTTCCATCGCAAGAACTTAAGTTATGTACTAAAGTCCAAGAACATATTTGATATATGACACGGCTTTTATTTAGCAGAATCTCCCTGTTTAATTATACCTGTTTAGAGTTACAATCCCTACTAAATCCTACTTAGGATTGAGGGGATGTGACATAACATGTGCACAGTATAATATATTTTCCTACCGTAGACAGGTAAATCGCCGTCATACCCACAATGTGGTAAAACGTTCATTTTCAAAGTATTCATAATGTGGTGATTGAAAATACTTTCATAATATCAATCATTTCGAAACATAACTTTAACTTTATTCAAAAATAATAATTTGCAAAAGATTACCCACCTCAAACATTTACTCCACAACGTCAGGTTCTTCGTTCTTCACGTCTCGACTGCCTTTGCTTGTTCCTTGTAAAAATAAAATTATAATAGAATTTAGCAACCCTTCCTTATTCATTTAATTATCTATCAATAGTTTATCAATTAACAATTCAAAACGTTTTATTAACAACGAATTCTACCGAAATTTCGGCAGAGTAACGTCTGTAATATGTATAGCCCAAATACACCAAACTCATCAAATTTCATCCCAAACTCCTCAATACCATCACCATATACTTAAATATGTATTTAGGAACTTAAAACAAGCTTAAACTCATTCATTTACAAGTTAATCGCCTAATGTCCTTCATTCACATATATAGAAGTTTTACTATCTAAATTCCATTTAACATCAAATATCTCATAATTATATTCATTTATCATCAATGATCATAATTCCATCATCCATTCAAGTCTTGATTAAAATTTCTCACATAAAATCATAACTTATACTAAACTTTAATTTTCTAGTTTTCATACCTTATATCCATAAATTCTTATAAATTCAACTTAAGCATTATTTTTATCATAGATCTCAAATACATAAAATAAAATCAAGAAATCAAGGTTCATGGGTCCCTTCATTTTGAAAATTTGGATATTATGCATATAGTTGAATTAAATTCTATAAATTCATTCTATGCATTATTTATATCCCTAAGCATAAATATCATGTCAAATGGATCAAATAAAATCAAAATCATTAAGTTCCTATCACACCATGTTTTCGAAAATTTCACATAATTTGCAAGCATGATTTAATTTTAAATTTCTTCATTCATATAGGTTTATAATCATCCCTAAACATATATTCAAGCTTAATTCAACCAAATCATAACATATGCTCCATATATAAAATTAGGTTTAGGTAAAATTCTTGAATTTTTAATCTTCATGAATTTAAACAAATTAAAACCATAGTATATGTTAATCAAGCTTCATAAACATAATTAAATCAATAAACATAACAAAATTTAAACAAATAAACCATAATCCATGTTTCATAGTTTTCGAAAACCCTAAGGTGTCCAAACATGATATTCATCAATTTAAACAATAAAACTTTGGTTAAATGAAGTAATTACCTTACTAGGAGTGATTATCCTTTAATTCCACCCTTGATTATGGATTAAAATTGAAATTAAAATTTTAGTGTGTGTTCTTGTGTGGGTGCCGAAAATGGAGGGGAATTGGGGGTTGAGGATGATCTTGTATTGTTTTGAAATTTCTGAATGGTTATGTACATTTAAATGTACATTAAGTTATCATTTTATCACAATTTAACACAAATTTCTAAAATTGATAATTAAACCTCTAATATTGCTAATGTTATAACTTAATATCCTTATATATATATAACTATATTTCTAATAAATATTAGAATCCAAAACAATTTACATCCATAGTTAAAATTAATTTCATATAACATAAATTAAATTCTTTCATATGTTACAAATTCAACTAATTAAACTTAACTCCTAAAATTCAAAAATTATGCCCAATAATTCTTTTTATTATTGAATATTAACAAAAATAATTTATTCAAGACATTTAATAATTTAAATAATATTTCATCTCATTTTATAAGAAAAATAACATGCAAAAATAATTATTGTATTCTATAATAAAATTTCAAATTAACAACACTTTTCATGCAAACCTTCATTAATAAACACAAAATTCATATTTTATCATATTAAAAATCATTCCTAAGTATTCTCTAATTTTTCAAATCTCATATTCTTCAATTTAAGAAATAATCGAACTTCTATCGATTAATAATCCCTTTTACACCTCTTTATTCCTTCTTATGAAATTAATAACTTTTAGGCCCCTAATTATATTTAATTAACCTCTAATTAATACTAAAGATTTTTCGGGTCACTACAACTTGATTTCTCACTTTTTCTGAAAGAAGTTTACAACCAGAAGATTTATAAAGTGTCCTTTTGAAACGAAGCCCTCATGTGACTGAGAAGTATTTGTGTGACGGTCCAGCCCATACACACAAAGAAATCTCGAAGAGTCGTCATTCTGGTCTTTGGACCCTATATCCCAATTATTCATTTTAAAGAACATATTGGTTCAAACTTTAAATGTCAAGACCCCACTCCGGATGACCCGGACTGGAGCGGACTAACACTAGGAATAGTATTTAGGGATAAAGAAAGACTATTACACAAGTGCTTATCACATGCGAGATATAATACTTGAGACAAAACATACATTTATAACATATCGGACCAAAAGGCTTAGACCAACAGATTCCAAAGGATATTACGATCTGAAGGGCTTCACAGTTCATATCGTGTAATATTCCAAAGAAACGAATATACGATTACGGTTTTCTAAACCCGTAATTGTGGTTTGTCAGATATTATCTTTTTACGACATCGAATCTTGTGATTTCGATACGATATCGTTATGACGAATTTTTCATAATTCACTAAGGATTGTGAATTAAAGGAATGGAATATTACGAAATGATTCGTCGATATATTTTAACGCCGAACGCCAGATCGAACGCCGCCTTTTCATGAAATTTTCTCGCAAAGTGAAGCTTGGAATTAATTTCATCTTAATTCCTTTATTAAAGGAATATATTTATTTAGTAAGTATGAACTTATCATGACCATTTTGAGATGAGTCGATTTTGAACGCTTTGAGACGTTAACGCCAACGCCTCAGAGACGCTTTGTAAATTGAGTTTAATGCTCGTGAAATTATAATAATTAATTTCCTATTATTATTTTATATAATTACAGTATTAATGATTATTAAAATCAATATTTGAGTTATTAAACTCGATTATTTCGAATCAAATTTAAAACCCTAATCTTATAAATAAGTGGTTTTATCACTTGAAATGATACCATTAAATTATCCTATGGTATCTAAACTTTATAATATGATATATATGAGTATTATTAAGCTATGAAATCAGTTTTTAAATCATTAAAAATCGATAACAGATTTTTATGAATTTCGAAATCTAATTTTCGAAATTAGGGTTTCTTATGCATCGATTAATGCTATAATTTTATCCTATGATATTATTTAATATCTAAATCATATATTATGATATATATGGGTATTTTGGAACGAAAATGACATGAGTATCAATAATAGCGTGACTTGTATTTTATTCCTATTTTCCTATTTATTCTCGCCATTTTCGTATATATGCTATATGATTGATTTAATTATTTTTATGGCATGTATTATATATCTATGATCTATACTTGGATTAACATTGTATTATGGTACAAATAAAAATTAATCCTACCCCTAAACCCCTATAAACCGTCGGCCATTAAGGCTTCCAACAAGCATGCATGCTCCACCTTTTTGTTGCCCAACCCATGAAGCTCCTTTCTAGCATAGCCTAATGATCACTATATCCCCATCATTTGGCTGCAGATTTTAGCCCACTTGTTGGCCAAAATCGAGAGAGAGAGAAGGGAGATGATAGGGAGACTCTTCACTTAACACTTATACACTCTCACACATATCCTCTCCCTCACATTTCACTCTCACTCTCCCATTTTCTGCTCAAAACAGCCGAGCCAAACACTCCCATTATTTTCAGATTTTCTTCCATTCTTCTTCTCCATTTCTCTTCCAAAAAGTTGATACATACCTTGTTCTTGTTAATCCTATACCATTCCAAGGTAAATATGGTCCATTAGTGTCGATTCTTACCTCATTTATTTCATGAAAATCGAAACTGTTTCATGTATATATTCATGTGTATTTCGAATGCTATATGTATGTATATATATGTTTTAAATGTTCTTGAGCATGAGAATGTTGTTCTTGATGATTTATTTGAAGAATATATGAAATGTATGCTTAGATAATCATATGTTGTTGTTCATTTGATTTTAAACGAATCTAGCATGTTTATATTATTTTCGAACCATAGGATATGTTAATAAAATTTTCGAAAGCTTTATAAAATAAAATGTTGATGACCGATTGCTTCTTGAATATTTTAGTGATGGATTATTGTTTATTATCATGTTTATAATCCATGGTGTTGATTTGGAAATTTTAGAAAACCCTAGGTATTTTGTTAAAATACCGTGAGCTTATCAATAAAATACCTTGGTGTATAAATTTTGTTTTAATCATATAATGACATATTAATGCTCTAATGTATTGATTATATGTTATATGATTTAATTAGAATTTTAAAATCAAATGCATGATTTTTGAGAAATTACCGTGAGCATTAGAAAATACATGTTGGTGTATGATTTTATTTTGAACATGTAATGGTGTTTTAATGCTTTAGTATATTATTTATGCATTGTGTAAATTAATTAGAATTTTTAGAAATCAATTAACTATTTAAATCAAATAAACCGAAAGCTTGCAAGCTTATATGGTGATGATTTAATTAGTTCTTGATGATTATATGATGTTATATTAATATACTATAGTGTATAAACATAGTATATAATTGTTGAATTTTGAAAACCAAATACTAAATTTAATCGAAAAGCCGAGAGCTTGCAAAGCTCATATGGTGACGATTTAGATTATTTTGGTTGATGTTATGATGTTAAATGTTATAATATAATGTTTATTGATGTTGGAATTTATTTAGAATTTTAGAAATTGTTTGCTATTTATTTGGTAATTATCTTATTATTACCGTGAATATTGTTACATGTTGTGAAATAAATAGTTATGAGTAACTATGGGTTATATAAATATTATATACTGATGTTGGGATGTTATTATAAGTATATATCAATTTTGGGAATTTTTGGATGATTATTCCTATTATTTTGAATTACCGTGAATATATATATGTATATATATAAATAAATAGAAAATAGATTATATGAATTCCATAAATTATATTCTGGACCATAGTGTATAATAATACACTATATGAATTTAGAAAATTTTCAAAAGTCATTTGATATTTTAAGTTAATTATCTAATTATCGATAATTAATAAGGATTTTAAAACCTTTTAAAACAGTTTATTAATGAAAATCTACTAAATTAATATTCTGGACAGTTTTAAATTTTATTAAAATTTTATAAACATAGATTGCTATGTTTGAGACTTAACGCTCATTTTATAACGCTTTAAATACCAAAATACGATTTTATTTATAAAAGGGTATTAAAATGCGAAAATAATTATAAGTCCTCGATTTACAAGACAAATCGAGTAATAGGACTTTACGCTTTCAAATCGATCGAATTCGATTTATAAAACAAAATTTGTAAGAAATTACTTTTCAAAAGTCAAAATGTTGACTTCGCCGACTTTTCAGTCAAACGCATTTACTATACGCTTATAAATACGTCAAGACGCTGTAAGATATACTAATTGAGTATGATAATTATTAGTAAGAAAGGATTTCACAAATGAAATCCATATATCGAAAAACGATTTATACATCGAAAGATCTCAAGAACGAGAACAAGTCAATCGTGATACGCAGTTAGAGACGTATCAATCCACTAAGGAATTCACCACATCGATATGAAATATCGAAGTTTATCTTAGTTTTCAAAGTCTCGAAGACTTGAGCGACGCACTAAAACCTCGCCAGAAGCGCGTGGACGCAACGCAATGACGGGATTTTGATTTAACGAACGAACTTAGGACTTTACAACAAACCATAGTCCAGTGGGCTTCGCTTTATCTTCAAAATGCGGGCCTTTTCACCCCACTAAGAATTGCTTTCTCATTATTCCAAATGAGTTTATTTACAGACTTATTTTACAACCGTTATCAAATGTTTTACCATTACACCGCCAAAATATTTCGCTTTGTGTATGGATCCTATCTCATTATGCCCGGTAGGGCTGTGGAGATGGTTGAACTATTATATCAATTGTTGTGGTAGCACCCAACCTTTTAATGTCGGGTCCCGTGTTGATGATAAATGCCCGCTAGGATTGGCGTGAAGGTTGGAACTACGCTGTGTTAACATATGCTTGCAGAGCGACTGTGCCGACGGATTACGGCGGTCACGGCGCCGTAGACGGGAGGCCTCTCTCGACGCTTATTTATTTATTATTATGTATTGTGACTATGAGATACGGACCATACACACCAAGAAAATGCTCTACGAGCTATGTTTACTTAACCGAATGATTTGGTAAGCACAAGGCATTTTAACTAAAACCCTCGCGACTTACCCGATATTGGCAAACAGAATCCAAATTTATCAAATGTTTTCGCACGAGCCCACTAAGTGCAATTTCTTGTACTTAGCCCCGCATGTTTGTTTTAAATGTGCAGTCGAGCTTTGATGGTGATGATGGGAAAGTGTTGAGGAGTCCAAAGGTCCTCGACCGGTCTACTTGAATTTGTGGTTTATACCAACGCATATCGTCATATATGTATTCACACACTTTCCGCGCTATACTCTAAACTCCTTTATTTATGCTTCATATTACAAACTGCTGAGGTCCATCGGATCGGGCCAAGTTTTGGGGTCCGTGGCCTAAACCTTTCAAAACAATATAACATCATCTCATATTCGCTCAAGCATGTTAGCTTATTTTCACGCATCTCTATTTTATCCATGTAACCCTAAAGTACTACTCCTAGTACTAGTCACCCTCCAACCGGGTTGGTTCGAACGGGTCGTGATGTAAGTGGTATCGAGCTTTTTTGCTCTTTGAAACCCAAATTCTTTTTATTCTAAGTCTGATCGAGTCACCGGACTTCTAGAAACCAACCGACTCCCTCAACACTCCATCACATCGAGCTCAACCGAAAAAGGTAATCGTGATTCCTTTCTCAAACTCATGAAATGAAATTTTTACATGATTGAACAATTGATTAGACTTTTGAAGGATTTGATTATTATGAAAATTTTTATGATGAAAATGAAAGTTGAGCAAGAAAATTTTTACCAAAACACTTTTAGTTGAACTAATGCAATACTCAAGTATCAATATGAAAGTACATGGTGGTACTAGTTGAATAATCAACATGGGATGAATGAATCCATTTTTGATATGCAAATAAGTTGATTATGATTGTTATGTTGAAATCATATTTCCAAAAATTCTCAATTGAAACCTCTCGACTCTCAAATTTTATTTATGATGAACGATATGTTATCATAAGACGAACTTAGACTCTAAGGAGCATGTTCACGTATCGTAAAAGAACATAGAAGTACGAACTTCTTTTCCCTTACGAGAACAAAAGAACGATAGGAAGAATGAAAGTAACGATACCCTTGAGCAACGGACGACGGAAGACGAAATGAGAAGGACGGGCGAGGACAACCTCAACCTTTAAGCTGAATGACGTCGGCACTCCATCACTACTTCTACACGAGTGACCAGCAACACGAATCACGACATGGACGCCACTATGGCTTCAGGATGTTCAGCCTCGGCTTGAGAAACCGAAGATGATAGACGACACGCCGACATACGCCTCAAATTGCAATTTGGCATGATCGCGCAAATTTCCTGCACTGCGCAGTAGATTTGTTTTAGCTAGATCTCTCGTTAGGACCCGATTACGCATGGTTTTCGCCTGCATGCTCCTAACGCACTGTTCTTCATTTGTTATGAAGAACAGAATCCTTAATTCTGCCTCCAGAATACGATAGAGTCCGTTGAACTCTAGTTCGAGTGTTTGGTATAGAATAAGGATCTCATAGCTTATATTAAGACGTTGTCGGCTTATGTATACGCTTGGGTAAGACTAAGAAGGTAAGTTGTGATGAGTATTGTGCAGCACGATGTTGCCTACCATATAGTTTGCTTGACCCTTATCTAGTTGCTTCATGTTACGCTTAAGATATCCCCGCCTTTTTAGACGATTTATAGTCGACTTATATTAGTCCTTGATCGCGACAGATGGAGGAATGAGATATCTCGCGAGGAGGAGGATTGGACCACACCCCACCCCTGCAGGAGGTGGTGAGTATATATCGCCCGCTTGATGTGCTACTGGGAAGACTTGGTGAGTTCTCGCATATTATCTCCGCCTTGGAGAGACGCCCGAGCTCACTACGCGACTGACATGACGGCATCCAGCGCCTTCTAGCGATACTCCCCGCACTGGATGGATATGCTCGAGATATCGGGGATTACATCTACCGGGCGATGGGCAGCTACGACTTGGTGGGAGATCCGCCTGTGTTCGTGAGTCACCGACTTACGATACAAAGATTTACGGCAAGACCGAGAGGACCCTACCTCCTCCCCGAGAGTATACTGGCGGGACGAGTCGCCAGAGTGGCTTTACAGAGGTTCCGAGGCAGATCGACCCAGTGGTACCTCCGTGATCGATTCGACGAGGGCGGACCTGCCGCTTAGAGAGGCAAAGACGCCCCTGAGCCTCGGGAGCCCCAGATTTCCACCCTCACCGCCGGACACCCCTGACGTCCACCAAGACCGCCCACCACCTATGGTCCCAGCCATACCACCACCGAGCACTTTCATCGGACAAAGACGGATGAGAGTATCGATGCCTTCCTGTGCTATGACCCGACTCGAGTATGCTACATCCGATTCGCCCAACCACGAGCCTCGGCGAACGCGACCACCGCTTTTAACCCCATGCGAGATATACCGATGGTGGAAAGCAATGGAGCCGACCATCCAGGGCTACCCGTATGGACATTTCCGACAACAAGATGATTCGAGGAGGAGGAAGACCCCGAGGAAGACACGAATAGGGAAGGACCTCGTGAAGGCACTAGGCGACGCTTAATTAGAATTTGTTTTGTTATGTCTAGCGTGTGTGCTAGCTTTTCTCTTTTCTTTGTTGCACCTTAGTTCAAAAACTCAAATCTCTTTTAAGCCGTGTGGCCGGATTTATGTTTTCTGCTTACCCGCCGTTTTTGAACATCCTCGCCATGGCGTAAGATTTTGATATATATATACACCGACCTAATAGGCTTTTGCGGCAAGTTATGTTTGTTAAGAATGATATTCTATTTGGAATCGCTTTACAAGAAAGCCATAATAGCGCTGGTGTATGTTGAGTCGTGAAAAGAATAAAGGCTAACGACACTGCTTTCTATAGTAGCATGCCTCCGAGAAGGAATCCGGCAAGAACCCGTAGGTCGAGGTCGGGGAAGGCCAAGAGGAAGGGTAGGATCCCAGCAAGAGCCGTAAGAAATTCCCAACCACCACCTCCACCACAACCCGATCGCCGAATCGAAGAAATGTTTTAAGATGTAACCTCCCGCCTTTAACGGAAAGGCAACCTGAGGAAGCCGAACAACGGGTTAGGCCATTGAACGGATTTTCACTTTCTTAAGGTGCACGGCACAGAGAGGATGTCGTGTGTTACCTTCCACCTTATCGACCAAATTGACTCGTGGGAGGCCGAAAGAAGACTTTACACAGTAAGTACCGGAGGAATTCTCGTGGAGGATTTCAAAAGAGAGTCAGTATGAAAAGTATATTCCCAAAAGTTATAGGGGAAAAGAGGCGTGAATTTTTCCCGCTAAAACAAGAAAAATTATCCGAATCGATCACGATCGCACTTTCTCGCGAGACGCCAAGATATGCGCCGGATCTAGTAGACACCGACTTGAAGATGTCGGAAAAGTTCGTGTCGTGGCTAAGAATGGAGATACGCATGTCTCGCCACCACCTGAGACCTCCGTCTACATCGAAGCTCTCGCACGAGCTTGATATCGAGGCGCCATGACCGAGAATAAGACAAGGTCGCCTCGTGCACACGGTAATTCGGATAAGGAAAAGGGAACTGGAGCCCAACCATGAAATAACAACCGCGAAACTACGGAGAAGCAAGTCACAAGCGCCTGTGGCAAGGAAACCCGCCAAGCAGCAGGACAAAGCCGAAGAGAGCAGCTCATGCTCCACCGGCAAGGGACCACAGACCACCAAGGGCACCTCAATGCCCTAGATGCCATAGAGCACACAAGGTGTGTGTGCACGGCAAACGTGGTAAGTCTGTTACAAATGCGGGTGAACGGGCATTACGCCAACACCGTTCGATGTCACGCTCGATGGAAGGCCAACCAACCGGCAATGCTCACCATTGAGGGCTATACAACCAGCCCCAACCACCGCAGCGATTCAAATTTCAAAGAACTCCAGTGGCAAACACCCCACCTCAACAACAACAACTCCAACACCGCAACAATGGCAACAAACAAGAACAACAAATCCTGCAAGCAGCAGCAGCCACCACCCAACAACAACAAAACAACAGAGGCGATAACCACTGCATAACGCCAAAGAATGGCAAAGAATAAAGCCGTGCAACAACCACGAATCAGCCAGACCAGTACTGTCACCTCAAAATGGCTCAAAGCTAGAGCCTACGCCCAAGATAGAGGCGAATCGAACAAAACCAGGAAACTTGGCGGTATGGGAGTTCTCCTCAACCCACCGTTATAGTATTGTTCGACACGGGTGCTTCGCAATCTTTTATTGCAAAATCATGCGAGAAATGCTGGGCCTTAGGTCTGAAAAATCAAGCCGATATGAGAATCTCATCGCCTATAGGAGGAATTATGACCACACACACTTTTGCTCGAACCTAGAGTCGACATTAGATCACTTAAGGTTCGCTAACGATTTAAACATAATACCCATGGACGATGTAGACATAATCCTAGAATGGATCAAGTTAGCTAAGAATCATTCCACGATTCTCTGCAAGGAAAGGAAAATTTCGCTTCACTTTCCGGACAAGAAGCTACGCATTTCCATGGGATCAAGATGGGAAGAAGAGTGCCAATAGTGTCGACTACAAGCTGGAGGATGATGAACCGTAAAGGATGTCTTGCATTCCTCGCTTATTTGAACGAGGGGATAAACCCAAGCACGGGTAGAAGACATTGAAGTTGTCCAAGAGTTTTGACGATTTCCGAAAATCTACCAGACTACCTCCCGATAGACAGCTAGAGTTTACCATCGACTTGGAGCCGTGATCAGCCCCGTGTCGAAGGCGCCTATAGGATGGCCCCAAAGGAGCTAGAAGAGTCGAAATCCAAATCCAAGAGCTTTTGGATCCGGGATTCATTAGCCGAGTGTTTCACCTGGGAGCACCTGCTTTGTTTGTTAAGAAAAGGATGGTTCTTTGAGGATGTGCATCGATTATAGAGAACTAAACAAGATGACACTAAAGAACAAATACCCTTTACCTGCAATTGATGACCGCTTGATCAATTGCGATGAGCGGTGTATTCTCGAAAATTGATCTTAAGTCGATACCACCACCTGAAAATACGGTCCGAGGATGTACCTAAGATCGCATTCGAACCGTATATGGCCACTATGAGTTCATAGTTATGCCATTCGGATTAACCAATGCACCACCGTATTCATGGACCTCATGAATGAGTATTTCATCCATTTCGGATAAATTGCTTTTGGTCTTCATAGATGATATCCTTATTTACTCAAAGAATGAAGAGGATCATATGGAACATCTACCACGGTTCTCGCAAACCTTGAGAAATGAAAGACTCTTGCTAAGTTTAGCAAATGTGAGTTTTGCTGAAGGAAGTTATGTTCCTTGGACACATCGTGTCTCAAGGCATAAAAGTAGATCCACCAAAGTAGAGGCCGCAGCGAGAATGGAAATCACCAAAGACGCAAAGACGAAATCGAAGTTTCCTAGGATTAGCCGGCTACTATAGGAGATTCATCAAGGATTCTCCAAGATTGCAAGGCCAATAACCCACCTACTCTAAGGGAATCAAGTTCAATTGACCGATGAGTGCGAGACGAAGTTTTCAAATACTCAAAGAAAAATCGACCAAAGGCACCAGTTCTAGCAATTCCTGTAAGCGGACAAGGGTATGTGGTCTATACAGACGATCTAAGACCGGGCTGGGTTGTGTTTTGATGCAAGAAGGAAAGGTGATAGCTTATGCATCCCGACAACTCGCACTTACCTAACTAAACTACCCAACTCACGATTTGGAATTAGCAAACCGTAGTTCACGACCGAAAATATGGAGACACCATCTCTACGGTGTGAGATGTGAGATCTTCACGCACTATAAGAGTTTGAAGTATTTCTTCAACAAAGGGATCCGAATATGAGACAAAGAAGATGGCTTGAATCGGTAAAAGATTACGACCGTGGTATTAACTATCACCCGGCAAGGCGAATGTAGTAGCCGACGCCTGAGTCGTAAAGAGCCATACCAAGTTAGGATGTCTCTTTGTACAAGAGGAAAACTCGTTGAAGAGTTTGGCGATGAAGATCGAACTGTTGAACCACCCAGACACCATTGTCAGATCGCTACACTCACACCGACCTCGATCTAAGAAAAGAATTGTCGAAGACAAAGGATTGATGAAAAGTTGGAAAAGATCCGAGAAAGACTAAGGTCTGAAGGATTCAAGAATTTTCAAGAGGCACCGGATAACGCCTTATTGTTTGAAGGTAGGATATGCGTTCCTGACGACGCAGAGCTTCAGAACGAAATCATGAGTGAGGCACACGATACGCCCTACACCGCCCACCTGTGCAAAGACAAAATGTACCGTGATCCAAGGAAAAATTTTGGTGGGAAGGCATGAAACGAGACATAGCTTCTTTCGTAGAACGCTGTCTTGTTTGTCAACAAGTGAAAGCACTACACCAACGACCCTATGGGAAGTTACAACCATTAGAAATCCTCGAATGGAAGTGGGACGATATAACGATGGATTTCACATAAGCTTACCCAAATCAAGAAGAGGAAACACAGCCATATGGGTAATTGTGATAGACTTACCAAAAGTGCTCACTTTCACCTATTCAAAGCACTTATGGATCCGATAAGTCGCCCACCGCACGTTAAGGAAATTGTACGACTACATGGAGTGTCAAATCTATTACCTCGATCGAGACTCCAAGTTCACATCCAGATTCGGATTAGCTTGCGGCGAGAACTCGGTACAAGATTAAACTTCAAGACAAAGATTCCACCCACAAACCGATGGACAATGGAGAGAACGATCCAAACCCTAGAAGATATGCTTAGAACTGTAATTTTGGATCGAGGTGCGGTGGGAAGATATTTTACCGATTGAATTTGCTTACAACAACAGCTTATCGTTTACGATAGGCATGGCCCCATACGAAGCCCCAGATGGCAAAAGTGTAGATCACCGCTTTATCGGGATGAAGTCGGCGAGAGAAAAGTCATAGGGCCTGATGCGCGAAGCGAGATGATCGAAATCGCTCGACAAATTAGGATGAGGATAAAAGAGGCTCAGATGATGACAAATCTATTACCGATACGCTGAGATCCGAAAGCTACGATTTGAGGATGGAGACAAAGTATTTCTTAAAGTCTCTCCATCAAAGGATTGTCGGTTCGCCACGAAGGAAAGCTTAGACCCCGCTTCATAGACCTTATGAGATCCTAGAAAGGATAGGTCCAGCTGTTTATAGGTTGGCTCTTCCGCCAAATCTAGGGAATGTCCATAATGTTTTTCACGCCTCGCAATTACGAAAATACGCTCACGACCCAAAGCACGTGATTCGCCAAGACGACGTGATCCTCGAGCGGACATGAGCTATAAGGAAGAACCCGCACCATACTTGACCACAAAGTTCAAGAACCACGAGCAAGTCGATTCCGTTAGTTAAAGTCTGTCATGGAGACACCACGGACGTTAAGTTTCACGGGGGAGCTTGAAGAAGCAATGAGGAAAATACCCCACTTATTTTTCTAAAGGTATACAAATTTCGGACTAAATTTTTCGTAAGGGGTGGAATGTAATATTCCAAAGAACGAATATACGACACGGTTTTCTAAACCCGTAATTGTGGTTTTACAGTATATTATCTTTTTACGACATCGAATCTTGTGATTTCGATACGATATCGTTATGACGAATTCCTTTCATAATTCACTAAGGATTGTGAATTAAAGGAATGGAATATTACGAAATGATTCGTCGATATATTTTAACGTCGAACGCAGATCGAACGCCGCCTTTTCATGAAATTTTCTCGAGCAAAGGAAGCTTGGAATTAATTTCATCTTAATTCCTTTATTAAAAGGAATATATTTATTTAGTAAGTATGAACTTATCGCACCATTTTGAGATGAGTCGATTTTGAACGCTTTTGAGACGTTAACGTCAACGCTCTGAGACGCTTTGTAAATTGAGTTTAATGCTCAGAAATTATAATAATTAATTTCCTATTATTATTTTATATAATTACAGTATTAATGATTATTAAAATCAATATTTGAGTTATTAAACTCGATTATTTCGAAATCAAATTTCGAAAACCCTAATCTTATAAATAAGGGTTTTATCACTTGAAATGATACCATTAAATTATCCTATGGTATCTAAACTTTATAATATGATATATATGAGTATTATTAAGCTATGAAATCAGTTTTTAAATCATTAAAAATCGATAACAGATTTTTATGAATTTCGAAATCTAATTTTCGAAATTAGGGTTTCTTATGCATTGATTAATGCTATAATTTTATCCTATGATATTATTTAATATCTAAATCATATATTATGATATATATGGGTATATTTGGAACGAAAATGACATGAGTATCAATAATAGGTGTGACTTGTATTTTATTCCTATTTTCCCTATTTATTCTCGCCATTTTCGTATATATGCTATATGATTGATTTAATTATTTTTATGGCATGTATTATATATCTATGATCTATACTTGGATTAACATTGTATTATGGTACAAATAAAAATTAATCCTACCCCTAAACCCCTATAAACCGTCGGCCATTAAGGCTTCCAACAAGCATGCATGCTCCACCTTTTTGTTGCCCAACCCATGAAGCTCCTTTCTAGCATAGCCTAATGATCACTATATCCCCATCATTTGGCTGCAGATTTTAGCCCACTTGTTGGCCAAAATCGAGAGAGAGAAGGAGATGATAGGAGACTCTTCACTTAACACTTATACACTCACACATATCCTCTCCTCACATTTCACTCTCACTCTCCCATTTTCTCGCTCAAACAAATGAGCCAAACACTCCCATTATTTTCAGATTTTCTTCCATTCTTCTTCTCCATTTCTCTTCCAAAAAGTTGATACATACCTTGTTCTTGTTAATCCTATACCATTCCAAGGTAAATATGGTCCATTAGTGTCGATTCTTACCTCATTTATTTCATGAAAATCGAAACTGTTTCATGTATATATTCATGTGTATTTCAATGCTATATGTATGTATATATGTTTTAAATGTTCTTGAGCATGAGAATGTTGTTCTTGATGATTTATTTGAAGAATATATGAAATGTATGCTTAGATAATCATATGTTGTTGTTCATTTGATTTTTAAATGAATCTAGCATGTTTATATTATTTTCGAACCATAGGATATGTTAATAAAATTTTCGAAAGCTTTATAAAATAAAATGTTGATGACCGATTGCTTCTTGAATATTTTAGTGATGGATTATTGTTTATTATCATGTTTATAATCCATGGTGTTGATTTGGAAATTTTAGAAAACCCTGGTATTTTGTTAAAATACCGTGAGCTTATCAATAAAATACCTTGGTGTATAAATTTTGTTTTAATCATATAATGACATATTAATGCTCTAATGTATCGATTATATGTTATATGATTTAATTAGAATTTTAAAAATCAAATGCATGATTTTTGAGAAATTACCGTGAGCATTAGAAAATACATGTTGGTGTATGATTTTATTTTGAACATGTAATGGTGTTTTAATGCTTTAGTATATTATTTATGCATTGTGTAAATTAATTAGAATTTTTAGAAATCAATTAACTATTTAAATCAAATAAACCGAAAGCTTGCAAGCTTATATGGTGATGATTTAATTAGTTCTTGATGATTATATGATGTTATATTAATATACTATAGTGTATAAACATAGTATATAATTGTTGGAATTTTTGAAAACCAAATACTAAATTTAATCGAAAAAGCCGAGAGCTTGCAAAGCTCATATGGTGACGATTTAGATTATTTTGGTTGATGTTATGATGTTAAAATGTTATAATATAATGTTTATTGATGTTGGAATTTATTTAGAATTTTTAGAAATTGTTTGCTATTTATTTGGTAATTATCTTATTATTACCGTGAATATTGTTACATGTTGTGAAATAAATAGTTATGAGTAACTATGGGTTATATAAATATTATATACTGATGTTGGGATGTTATTATAAGTATATATCAATTTTGGGAATTTTTGGATGATTATTCCCTATTATTTTGAATTACCGTGAATATATATATGTATATATATAAATAAATAGAAAACAGTATTATATGAATTCCATAAATTATATTCTGGACCATAGTGTATAATAATACACTATATGAATTTAGAAAATTTTCAAAAGTCATTTGATATTTTAAGTTAATTATCGAATTACCGATAATTAATAAGGATTTTAAAATCCTTTTAAAACAGTTTATTAATGAAAATCTACTAAATTAATATTCTGGACAGTTTTTAAATTTTACAAAATTTTATAAACATAGATTGCTATGTTTGAGACGAACGCTCATTTTATAACGCTTTAAATACCAAAATACGATTTTATTTATAAAAAGGGTATTAAAAATGCGAAAATAATTATAAGTCCTCGATTTACAAGACAAATCGAGTAATAGGACTTACGCTTTCAAATCGATCGAATTCGATTTATAAAACAAAATTTGTAAGAAATTACTTTTCAAAAGTCAAATGTCGACTTCGCCGACTTTTCAAGTCAAACGCATTTACTATACGCTTATAAATACGCCAAGACGCTGAAGATATACTAATTGAGTATGATAATTATTATAAGAAAGGATTTCACAAATGAAATCCATATATCGAAAACGACTTATACATTGAAAGATCTCAAGAACGAGAACAAGTCAATCGATACGCAGTTGAGACGTATCAATCCACTATGAATTCACCACATCGATATGAAATATCAAGTTTATCTTAGTTTTCGAAAGTCTCGAAAGACTTGAGCGACGCACTAAAACCTCGCCAGAAAGCGTGGACGCAAACGCAATGACGGGATTTTGACGAACGAACGAACTTAGGACTTTTACAACAAACCATAGTCCAAGGGCTTCGCTTTTATCTTCAAAATGTGGGCCTTTTCACCCCACTAAGAATTGCTTTATCGTTATTCCAAATGAGTTTATTTACAAAGACTTATTTTACAACCGTTATCAAATGTTTTACCGCATTACACCGCCAAAATATTTCGCTTTGTGTACGGATCCTATCTGTTACGCCCGGGTAATGTGTGACGGTTGGAACTATTATATCAATTGTTGTGGTAGCACCCAACCTTTTTAATGTCGGGTCCCGTGTTGATGATAAATGCCCGGCTAGGATTGGCGTGAAGGTTGAACTACGTGTTAACATATGCTTGCGTAGAGCGACCGCAGTCAGACGGGATTACGGTCGGGTCACGGCGTCGTAGACGGGAGGCCTCCTCTCGACGCTTATTTATTTATTATTATGTATTGTGACTATGAGATACGGACCATACACCAAGAAAATGCTCGCCGAGCTATGTTTACTTAACTGAATGATTTGGTAAGCACAAGGCATTTTAACTAAAACCTCGCGACTTACCCGATATTGGCAACAGAATCCAAATTTATCAAATGTTTTCGGACGAGCCCACTAAGTGCAATTTCTTGTACTTAGCCCCGCATGTTTGTTTTAAATGTGCGGTTGAGCTTTGATGGTGATGATGGGAAAGTGTTGAGGAGTCCAGGTCCTCGACCGGTCTACTTGAATTTGTGGTTTATACTGAATGCATATCGTCATATATGTATTCACACACTTTCCGCTATACTCTAAACCCTTTATTTATGCTTCATATTACAAACCGCTGAGGTCCATCGGATCGCCAAGTTTTGGGGTCCGTGGCTAAACCTTTTCAAAACAATATAACATCATCTCATATTCGCTCAAGCATGTTAGCTTATTTTCACGCATCTCTATTTTATCCATGTAACCCCAAAGTACTACTCCTAGTACTAGTCACCCTCCAAATCCGGGTTGGTTCGAATGGGTCGTGACATATCGTCTCATCATCGACTTAACATAAGATAATTTCGTAGTTTGCAATGAAAGTGTGTGAATACATATTTGACGATATATATTCAAGGTCGACAAATCTTAACAAAACATCAAAGACATCGGACTTCCTCAACACTCTCCGATCATCAACATTCGAGCTCAACTCGCACATTTAAAACAACATGCGGTCGAGTACAAGAATGCACTCGAGACTTATGCCAAAACATTTTATCAGATTTGAATTACATCGCCAAATCATGGTAAGACACAAGGGTTTTAGTTGAAATTGCCTCGTCTTACTAAAACATTTTCATCGCTCATAAAAGTCGCCACAAGCATTTTTCTTGGTGTGTATGATCCATATCCCTTATCATCATTTCATCATAACATCATAGTCGAACGTCGTGAAGCGAGGCCTCCTCTACGACGCCGTGATCGGCCGTGAATTGTCCTTACAAAGACACAAATACCTTAGTGTACACGTTAATCCTAGCTGTATAATCCTTCCGCGTAGATCCGATATCGATTTTCATTCATAAGTCAGGGAGAACCAACAACATTCATAACATTTCATGGGTAGGATACATACACAAAACATAAATATTTTCGCGGTGTAATCTTGTAAACATATTGTCAACAAATAAATCAACAAAGTAAGTAAATTCATTTGATCAAGAAAGCAAAACATGTTTATTTTGAAAGAAAGCCCACCGACACTACTTGATCGCCTTAAACTGGGTTATTGTTCAACGCTCGTCGCAAGGCCAACGCCCACACCTTTACGTAAAGCGAAGTTTTAGTACGTCGGTCACGATTTCAAGACTTTCAAAGTCTATAATAACTTCGATATTCTATATCGATTTGAATTGAATTCCTTAACGAATTCAATACGTTTTTCAAGCACATACCATCCTAACATTTCTCTTCTTCGATAGACAAGATATGTTCAAATTTACCATTTTACCCTTTTGGGTGAATGTTCAACGCCACATCGTTAATCTAACGACTTCAAATGAAGTCTTTTGTTTCAACGAGATTTTATTAGCAAGTTGATACGCTTTTACGCCAGATAGCAGATTTATCGAACGATTTCATACGTTGATTTCAAAAGTCAACACTGACTTTTCTTAGTAATTTAATTACTAAGTCATACTTTAATATCTAATTTCACAAAATCAATTTCCAATTGATTTCTTTTATAACTCATTAATATGTTTAAAATAATTTTAAACATATAACTCATTATAAATAATGTATTTAAGGATTTAAAAATCCTTATTCAAATCTAAAAATAGCTCACGGCTATTTTAACTTTTTATAGCTTAAATATTTTCAAAAATTTCTTATAAAATCCAAATATGTCTAAGATAATATTTAGACATATAATTTATTATTAATCTTAATTTAAAAGGATTTAAAAATCCTTAAAAATCCTTAATAATTCTCGGTAATTATTAGAAATTACCAAATGGTTTCCAAAAAATTTTCTAATTTCATATAGTGTATTATTATACACTATGGTCATTTATAAGTATTAATATCAACCAATCAACATTCGATCATCACAATATTAATGTTATAATGTCACGGCATTTTGGAATAATTGTCCAATAATTTTCCAAAAATTGTAATAATTTACTACAAGGTCCAAACATTAGTATATATCACATTTATAACATAATTTCCATGATATAACATTCCTATATCATATGAAATAAGCATATATTGTAATATCCATGTAATTAGATGCCTAATTACGGTATTTAAAACCCGTAAATTAGGAATTACCGAGATGATTCAATCCATAAGATATCGAATAATGATTTCGATTATTTACGAAGGAATGAATTCTATTTTATATTCACCGAGAATCGTGAATTAAGGAAATGAAGTTTATAAAGCGTGATCGACAAGATACTTTAACGCCGATTTCAGATCGATAGTTAAACGTCAGAAATTTTTCTAAGCAATCAAGCTTAGAATTAAATTCCATTATTAATGGAATAATTTAATAAAGTGATTACGACTTTATTA
The DNA here is from genome assembly GCA_036937905.1 of Salvia rosmarinus. NCBI lineage: Eukaryota > Viridiplantae > Streptophyta > Magnoliopsida > Lamiales > Lamiaceae > Salvia > Salvia rosmarinus. The sequence goes on from JAODLM010000284.1 coordinate 66,177, forward strand.
CGACCATTTCGAGATGAGTCGATAATTAACGCTTTGAAACGTTTTCAAACGTTAACGCTAGAGGCTAATTGAAAAGTGAGTTTAATGATCAAGGAATTATAGTAATTAATTTCCAATGATTATTATATGTAATTACAGTATTATTTAGCATTAAATCAATGCTAGATCATTAAGGATTTATAGGATCAATGCCAAACGCTCAAAACCCTAATTTTCGAACTCGGTTTTTATCGCATAAAATGATGCCATTAATTTATCCTATGATATGAGTTATCATCTAAACTATATGTTATAACATATATCAATGTTTGGCATGGAAAATAAAATTGGACCCATTGGCATAATGTAATAGCCGAGAACTATATACTTATATTTATACAAGTTCATCTTGTTAATCTTTCCACTAATACATGTATCTATTAAGTGGCAATGTGATTAATTAAATAGCCTAACTAAACAATTAAATTCAGATATATATGTATATATGTGCATAAAAACCGTGTGTGTGTGTGTGTGCATGGTGAGAGTGTGTGAGTTGTGCATGTGTGTGACAAGTGTAGAGATGCATGTTAATATGGAAACACTTGTCACCCAACACCCCCCATACCTCCCTCACCACCCAACACCACCCCACACACACCCCATACCTCTCAATCAGCCGTCCCTCTCCTCTCCTCTCCTCTCTCCTCTCCTCACTGCATCTCTTACAATGGAGACCCTTTTCCACCATAGCTAAACTGAAACTGGAAGTTGCTGCACGACCAGTAGATTGTGGAATTTATTTGACTAAATTACAGTGGTCCGATGAAGGTGAAATTTAAGTATGTTTAGATTAAGCATGAATAGTATGTATTTATAAAATTTCAAGTCGATCCGATGTGTTTTACTATTTTATTTATATTTTTCAAAACCACTGCACAAAACTGTGAAATTTTCCATGTTCATCACCCTAGGTTCATGATTTTAGTTTCGAGTTTGGCTAATGGTAAAACTCTAAAATTTGTCATAAACATAATTTAACATGTCTAGAAGATTTATGTAAATTTTCAGAATTTTCTAAAAATGTTTACTATTTATTCCTTATTTTACAAACGAACTGCACAAAGCTGTCACTGTAGCGATAGCTTGTAGTAAAATATTTTTATCACCCAATCTATTTTGAATCATTGAGTGAGGCTTTTTCTGAATTAAACTAGACTTAAGTGGCTTTTCAATCTGATGGGTGGCATGTCCAGATTCTTTATAATGAGCTCTCTGTAAATTTTTAAAGTTGACGCTTTACAGTGAGTCTTATTGACAAACTGCCTTAGTCAAATTTCTATGTTAACTGTTCGAGTCTGAATTTTACGTGAGATGTTCAAGCCATTTGTAGTCCGATTTTGACTTGGGTTTCTTCATAAGAAATGTTCCCTACCATGTCTAGTTGTGATCTGGAAAGTTTGACCTCAAACCAAGTCTTATAGGTATACCTTTCATTGACCCAAAGTCACCTACTTGAAACTGTCCATTCCAACTAGTCAACTTTGAACTTATGTATTTCTCGATGCGTCAGATATTTTCCCGTATGGTCTTCATGAAACATGTATTTCTTGTCGCAAGATTTCAAATTGGTAGCCTGCAGTCATTTTGGTTTTGTGAGTCAAAGTTACGAGCCTCGCAAAACCCCTCATCATTAAGCTAAATCAAAATCTCAAAATTTTCTAGGTATAGAAGTCGCTTTAAGTTGCCCACTTTGGGACCCTATATCTCCAGAACCACGACTATTTTGGATTGAATTCCTTCTTAGAACTTGTAGTACATGTTTCGAGGTTTCCAGAATGTATCCCGGCACGGTCATAATGATTTTGAAGCGAGAGTTATGAATCGCCAAAGTATGTCACTGGGTTGTTTTAAGTTGCTTTCTGAAAAATAAACTCTTAAAATTTGACTAAGTGTTGGAACTCCCTAGGTGAAATATGTCTTATGTGAATAGGGTGATGATCGATTGTTATATGGATGATATTAATACATATTAATGACCATAAGTGTATAATAATACACAATATGAATTTAGAAATTTTTTTGGAAATCATTGGTAATTTTAAGGATTACCGATAGCATTAAAGGAATTATAAGGATTTTAAATCCTTTCTAATTAAGAGTAATAATATATTATATGTCTAAATATTATTTTGGACATATTTGGGATTTATAAAATTTTATAAAAGTAGATCACTATGTTTATAACGAAACGTTATATTTAATAACGTTATAAATGAATAATAAGGATTTATGGATAAATGGATTAATATTTAAGAAAAATATTAATAAAGTTCATCGATTTACGTGACAAATCGAGAATTAGGACTTTATGAAAAGAAATCGATTGAAATCGATTTATAACATGAATTAGTAAGAAATTACTATCGAAAGTCAAAATTGTCGACTTTTAAAGTCAACGCATTTAAATACGTTCGATAAATACGCTTAATACGCCGTAAGGTGCACTAATTAGGAAAGAAACCTCATTAGTAAGAAAAGATTTCATAATTGAAATCCTTATATCGAGAAACGATAATACATCGAACGCTTAAACCGTAAAGGTTAAACGATACGGCTGAACGTGTCTCAAAGAACGAGAACTATTCAATTGAAATACGAATTGAAAAGCGATCGAATTCATTAAGGAATTCAGTTTATACGATCGAAGTTTATTCTAGACTTTGAGACTCTCGAGAAACGCAAACGACGCACTAAAACATCGCTTTTACGTAGCGTGGACGCGACGCCGACGGCCTGGACGCCGACGAATACTCAAGTTTAAGACGAACAAAAGTCCGTGGGCTTTACTCTACTAAAAATATAATGCTTCTGAAATATTTAATAACGATGCTTATTTCAACTGTTGATAAAATGTTTACAAGATTACCTGTCAAAAATGTTTATGTTTTGTGTATGTATCCTATCCATGAGATGTTATGAGATGTTATGAAATGTTATGAATGTTGTCGGGTCGCTCCCAACTTATGAATGAAAATAGATATCGGATCCTATGCCAAGGACAATACCGCCAGATTAACGTGTACACTAAGGTGATCGTGTCGTAAGGACACCACGGCCGGTCACGGTGTCGTAGAGGAGGCCTCCTTCACGACGCTCGACTATGATGATATGACGAAATGATGTTAAGGATATGGATCATACACACTGTAAAAATGCCCGGCCAGCGATGATTTTGAAAAATGATGAAAATATTTTAGTAAGCACAAGGCATTTCAACTAAAACCCTCGGTTCTTACCATGATGTGGCGATGTAATCTACCAATGATAAAATATTTTCGCATGAGTCCACCGAGTGCATTCTTGTACTCACCGCATGTTTGTTTTAAATGCGCAGTTGAGCGAGATGATGGATGAGCAAAGTTGAGCAATAGGAATGTTGTCGTTGAAATGTTTATACCTCGATAGTACATCGTCATATGTACATATCTCGATCGCTCACTTTTCTAACACGAAAACACGTAAGTATAAGGTAAGGCAGTATCGTATCCACATGGATTGTAACACTAAAACACGTGGCTAACTCAACAATAATTCATCATTATCCAAGCAATGTAATTGGTTTGTAAGATTTTAGGCTTCGAATTTAATCCAAAGCGATGTAACCATGCGTAAAATAAAATAAAGCAATAAAACACACGGATGATAAAAATGATAAGAAAGACTAACCCTAGGGATGCATTAATCCTACCCACAATGTATATTCATCCTGCTTCCTATTAGCCAATTTTAATCCGCATAAGATGGAAGATCACATATATAACCAACAACTTCGCCATTTACGAAATTGCGGTCAGAGATTACTAGTTTTCCCTATCATACGCCTCTAAGTGAAAACAAGCAACCCAAACAGATCACAAAGAATAAGCTTCCTACGGATGTTCCTATCTCACCTACGACTCGAGGTTTATCCGATCATGCATTCAAGATCGATTGACAATTAATACGCTACGTAATTAATCGGCAACTAGATATGCATCAAGATTGATCGAAATTAACACATATAAATAAGCACCAAGAATCATGAATCAATGCTCGAAGGTAAATAGCGATAACAGAATCACAACATATAGGATCGGATCATGCAAACCCTGGATTAGAAATGTAAATCTAGCCGACATAATAAACGGAATAAAATACGATTTAACCATAAAAAAGAATTTATATAAATGAAACCCGACAGTTGGCTCGATGAACAATCGTTGGGCTCAATCCCAACCTCAAATAAAAACGGAAATTTATGAAAATTATCCTGGACGAAAACGCTCCGGATCGAGACAATACATAAAACTAACGAAGAACAATGCTCAACTAAACTCTAGAATGAAATTAAATGGAAATCCAATGCTAAAATTGTAAAACCGATGAAAACCGAGAAAAGAGGTCCGAATCGTGTGTGCTAAGTTGGGAGCAGGGTGTTGCCATATATATAGCACACCCCAAAACCCTAATTTTATCCTTTGCATTGCTGCGTTCGCGACCGCTCCTCGCGGTCTCTAGGTCGACCGCGAGGCATGTGTCGCGCGCTCTTCGCCGCGGTCGCCTCTGCGCCGCAGGTTGCCTCGCGCCTCGTTAGCGTCGCCAGCCGTGGTCGCGAGAAATAGCACGTAAGCTTCTGGTCTGGGGCTTGCTCGCGGCGTGAGCTCATGGACGCGCTCGATCTGGCGCCGCGAATGATCTTCGCGGTCAGCCTAGCGACCGCCAGTCTGGTCGTTAGAAATCAAGGCCAGTATTTTGCTCGTGCTTCGCCCTTGCTTCGATTTTCAACATATAGACCTACACAACACCAAAAGAACACCCAAGAGAAGTATCTTCTAGAAATAGATAAAACATTAAGATCTGATACATAAACGCACATTAAATGATCTAAACTCATCTTTAAATATCAACAATAAACGTAAAATGCGCGCTTATCAATATCACATGTTTTTCACCGCAAGAACCTAAGTTATGTATTAAAGTTCAAGAACATACCGCTACATGTATTACAGTTTATTGTTAAGAAGAGTCTCCCTGTACTATTACCCTTGTTTAGAGTTACAATCCCTACTAAATCGTACTTAGGATTTAGGGGCTGTGACAGAGTGGTATCAGAGCGGTTCGCTCTTGAACCCAAAATCTCCTTTAAGGTTAAGTCTAGATTGAGTCATTAGACTTCTAGAGATCAGCTGACAATGCTCAACACTCCATCACATCAAGCTCAACTGGAATGAGGTAAATGACTCTTTTTCAAAAGTTTTGAAAATTAGCCTGGCCAGACGTATGTTTATGAAATGTTTTTTTAATAAAATGAAAAGTTTGAAGTGAAGGATGATCGAAATGATCTTTAAAAAGAAATGAAAGCTATGAGAAAGGTTGAGAATGAATGTTGTGACAAATGATTTGTCAAGAAAGTTATGAAAAGAACGAAGATATAAGAAAGATGATGTCAATGATACGAGAAAGTTTTGCATGATATGCCTAAGATGAAATGTTTGAATTCTCGAATTCAATAAGGGTTCATTGTTATGAACGGTTATGTTATTCATGTTTTAAAATGATTGAGATTGGCCATTGATTTGTCAAAATGATATGTTGAATTCTTGAAATTACCAAGTACATGCGCATGAGCTACATATGAATATTCGAAGTTTTACTTCAACCCTTAAAGTTGATTATGATGATGAGCATGCTAGTTCAAAGTAACGTAGACTTTTAAGAAGCATGATCACTTTTACGAAAGAACATAGAAGTAAGAACTTCCTTCCATTACAAGAACAAGAGTAACGATGGATTTGATAACTTCATTCCATCTTGAGTGTAGAAAAGCAAAAGATTTATACGAAATTGTGCGACCTCGCCATGTGCGACTATCGACTTTGACTTCGGGAATTTGTAACATTGACTTTGACATGTCGACTTTGGTAGCCTCTACGACCTCGGCATCGGTATGACTCTGTACTACCTCGGCATTGATAACGGCGCACACGACCACGCGTCGGCATCGCTTATGGCCTCAGCCACGAAGCGCTGCAAATTTCCCCGCACTGCGCAGTGATTCTGCTTCGCTTGTTCTCGATCATGTGAACCCGATTCACGATGGTTTTCGCCTACGTTCCCCTAATCCATTGTACTTCATATATTATGAAGGACCAAATCCCTGATTCCTACTCCAGAATTCCCGAGAATCAGTTGAAGTTAGGATCTATGATCTGTATAGCGTAAGAATGTTATAGGATGATACGAATCTTAGAATGTTACTAAGAAAGTAAGATTGCCAGTAATACCAATGGAGCCCTGTTATACATGAGAACCCTTGTTGATGACCTATTACGAGTATATAAATTTTCAAGTTATATCCATTACCCGATTTATGTCGTTGAGTTTAACTCTATGACCTAGATCCAATTGAGAATTCATTCGAGTTTCTCTTTTTTTTTTTCTGAAAATTTTCAACCCAAAAATTCATAATGTGTCCTTTTGAACCCAAATCCTTGCGTGACTGAGAAAATATTTGTGACGGGTCTGGCCAGCCCATATGACCAAAGAAATCTCAGTAGTCGTCATTCTGGTCTTCGGACCCTAGATCCCCATTTCTTCACTCCAAGGAACATATCGATTCAATCATTGAAAAGATGTTATCTTGATGGACGAGACAAGACTTTTGTAGGTAGTCGTGATAATTTCTCCCATCCTCGAAACCATCAAGTATGACTAATGTTGACTTACATTGTCACCTAAGTGCGAATTAGTAAAGCGATAAACATCGACATGAAATAGGTTGACTTATCCTACCACCCAAAAGTTTTAGACCAGTAAAGTGATAGACATCAAGAAATTATGATGTAAAGAAAATCTCGATGAAATGAGATATTTTCCTATGATACACATGAATGTGATGACCCTTGATGGGCTTTACAAAGATTGGAAAACAGTGAAGTTATACCTTCATACGACTGTTATGATAATAAAGTTATGAATGAGATATTCTTTAGCATTAAATGCAAAGAGTAAAAGTAAAGAAAAGTATATGATATCTGTGGGATATGAATTTCCCTTATTATGTCATAACGAGAGAGATTACAACTTATCTTTAAGATAAGTTGGTTGTCCTTAAAACCCTCGTTAGTAGGTTGGACATGTTTTAAAGAATAAAGATGCATACAAGATATTCTTTTCAAGGAATATATATATAAGGAGATGATAGCGCCTCGTAAAATAGATCTCTCGCCTTATAATTAATCAATGAGATTATGCTTGAGCATAATCGATTCCAAGTAATTGAAACTTGTTAAACAGATGATAATGAGATTGAGAAATCATAATCCTCGAGATTGTGTGAGCGACTAGGATAGCCCTAGAATGTAAGCCAATTATGGAGAAAATGTCTCCAAGGACAAGACATGGAAATAAGATGCTTAGAATTTAAGTTATGGTGTACGAATGTACTACCCTACCAAGCCATATGACAATGATAACGATTCTAGTCTTGAAAGTGGGAACCGATGTCACAGCCCGCCAACCCTAAGTATGGATTAGCCGAGACTGTGACTAATGATACGGGAATTAAAGGACTTAATGATAAATGAATATGGAACGGTAAAGAAACGATGACCAATATTATAAGATATCAAAAGATTAGAGTCAACTACATAACGACATTTCAAACTGACCAACAGATCCTCGACAAAAGAGTTCGACCGATCAAGGTAATATGCATCAACATTCAAAACATGATCGTGTGTTCTAAGCAATGAAAACATGTGAATTCATATATGACGATATGAATTCAAGGATAAACTATATCAAAAACTCCGCCGCTTCAACACTTTGCCATCCATCATCGTACCAACTCGCACATTTAAAACAAACATGCAGGCTAAGTACAAGAATGCACTTAGTGGACTTATGCCAAAATAATTTCTTTAAATTACACTACCCATAGTATAACACGAGGATTTTAGTAAAATAGCTCGTGAATACCAAAACACTTTATCATTTCTCAAAAGATCGCTCGCCGCATTTTCCGTATGTATGATCCGTATCACTTATACGACTTTCTCATAACTCGCTCACGCCAGAGAAGTAGGCCTCCTTCTACGGACGCCGCGATCACCGAAAATGTTGCTATCGGCTCACAAATCACCTATGGTGTACACGTTAATCCAAAGCTAGGAATTTCGATCTAGCATGTGATCCGATATCGATTTTCTATAAAGTTGGGAGCCGACCCAACAATCAGATTACTTTCATAGTCGCTCACCCAACCGCTTGATAGATCCATACATAAAACATAAATACTTTGGGTGTAATCGAACAACATTTCATAATCATTTCTCAAATGAAAGCTTTCTAAATAAATACTTTTCAAGAAAGCATCAGAATAAAAGTGGTTTTCAATAAAGCCCACCGAGTATTTAGTCTTTCTACGGTCACTTTTACGCCTCGCCTCAATTCACGCCCACCTTAACGTAAGAATTATTTCAAGACATTGGTTACGCTTTGATAGAGATGAATATTGTCTATAACGCCCTATGCATCAAATAATGCTAACGCCGAACTTATTTAGACGCTTCTAACCAAATGATGTCGATTATGAAATCGCTCATCATATAAGAGATATTCCATCTTTTTAGCATATAGTGTACGCTTTAATGTACTTACATAACGTAAGTCACATTGTTACTAAACGACACGTCACATAGATCGCAGACATCGATTTTCGGCGATTCGACCTTGGTCAACATTTTTGGTCAACAATTTGACTTGGTCAACATTTAGTCAACAATTTTGACTAAAGTCAACATTTTGACTTTTTAATTTTTTATGTAATTCTATTATTTTATGTGCAATTCTTGTCCTAAAAATTCCCATAAAATCATAATATGTTTAAAACATCATTTTGGATCATATTATGCAATTATATCACATAAAATAAATTTATAACATTAATACTTATAACCTATAGTTTTTGAAAACCCTAATTACGGTTTATATTATCGTAATTAAGTATTAAAGCTACGGATATTACAATCAAGTATAACGAAAGTAAGATTACTTTGACACCATGCTCAAGAAAATGGACAAAAGTAAAAAAATAGCGTAAGAAATTATGAGCTATACAATTAGATAGTTCATGATATGATATAAGCTTCGAGATGTTATAACTTCGATAAGTAAGGTAATTCGAAGTAAAGAAACAGATTAAGAAATGATTCATTATTTTGAAATAAATCGTAATACCCTAAGTTATAATGACACAAAATGCTTGTCTCGTAACTTAATAGTTAACAAGCAAGATAGTTTCTATAGATCTTGCAAAGAAAATACATCCAAGAGAACACAGAAAATATTCACATGGAAGGATCTTAAGGTGGACCTAATTGTAAATCTTACCCCATATTTTTGTGACGATCAATAAAGTGGGTATTAAGTATCTCTCGAATGGAAATGAAGAAATCATCAATGTCGAGAAAATGGTAAAGATATTCACGTCAAGGTAAAAGTATAATACATCCTCAAAGGACAAAGGATTTTATCTTATGCGAAATTGCATGATAAATCAATAAAGGATTAAGAAGAAATGACATATATCCAAAAGGAGATATTACAAACGATGGCACTAAATGCCAGTACAAGGATTTCTCTAGAAAAGAGTTAAAGTAAGGATATATGAGAAATATATTCCTAAGATCGATGAAGTGAAAAAGGGAATGGAGTCATTCATACTGGATTAGGAATGAATGAAAGTGATAGAGACATGACGATCTCTACGATAAGATTTAATTATTGAGATATCAATATCAAAAGATAGGTTGATATAGACCTAACCACGAATGCTATGGTGAAAGCATAACGATACTAATACCGAGAAGTATAGGGTGAATAAGGCAATAGAAGGCCATAACACGGGAACATAAGGTCCCAATGGAAAGGACAATGACATATGAAAAGATGTTACTTAAATAGACGGAATATCAGAGACATAATCTATGCTTCAGCAATCGAAATTTGAACGAACATAAAAAAAACGGAGGCCTAATAAGTATGAGAAAATTTCTAAATACCTATAAGATTTTGTTCAATATAGATGCTTCGCTGACATCATACAAGTTTCAAGAAGTCGATAGAACCCAAATTATGGTGTTTAATGAAGATTTAGAATCTCCTTACCTATACGAGAATTATGACCATCACAAGTGTTGCTCAAGCTCAGAATTGAACCTAGAATCGCCTAAGGTTTTATCCAATGATTCGGATCATTATATCCATGGGGAATATAGATATAATTCGAGAGACAAGAAGTTTCGAAAATAGATGTCACCCACGTGATTCGAAACATGGACATAGTCTCTCCATTTGAAATTCTACGTGACGGAATTTTTGGGTCCTTAATTGCTTTAAAATTAAGGTTGGCCCATCTAGAACTATCTGTTTACAGATGGCAAGAAAAGGGAGTCTGACGAGTAAAAATGTTAATCCCAATGCCTACAAGTTATAACTCGCACGAGCGTATCGGCTCTTTTATTATGAACTAGACATGGATTTAGAACAGTTTTGGAGAAAAATTTTGCACCTCTGGATGGATACTCGTAACTATGGAGTGACGGATGAGGATGGTATCCAACAACTTATCCATCGTTTGCCAACGATTGGTAGAATTTTGCAAAAGAAGTATCAAAAGAATATTTTCTCCATGTAGAAAATTCAAAGGATTGGGCAGACTTACCAGGATTTTGTCAACCGACTCAAGTATACATATAATGCATATGGAACGGTACCCATGAGTACTTGTCCTGGTCCTCAGCAAGTTACACCGGTATAAAGGAACGATTGTACCATGATATTCCAAACGCCACCCCACATCCTGTGACGTCAATGGTACCAAGAAGAGACGAGAAGGGCAAAGGACGTGATCTTATCGCCTCATGGATTAGGAGAATTACCGCTACCAACCCAAACCATACTTTCGATAAAAGCAACACCAATTTCGGTATTGAAGAAGAAACGGGAGTAGCCGACCGCCTCTCGAAGAGAATGATCATCGGTATGAAACAAAACATACCGGGAGAAAGGCAAGTTTCGAGGGAGAGATACGACTCCGACAAGGGCACTCGAGACATGGAACCCTATGATAATACGAGACTCATATGTAGATAATATGGTTAGAATGGGTAAAATAAACGAGTCGAATATTTCGTGAATATGTTAAATGTGGTGTCGAAATTTTGGGTGTAAATGTAACTAGACACCATGTAATCGCCCGCTTAATAGACCGACCGTAGTAATGTATGAAAAGTCCTCACCGAGGCATTTTGATGAAATATTATATGGTCTTTATAGAATGATATCCGAATTACAAAACAAGTTGTTCGAATAAGATATGGCTACTATGAGATAATGGTTAGTTTATTCGGACCGACAAATGCATCACCCCGACCATAAACCTTAAAAATCGAGTGATCCACACGTATTTAGATAATTTTTTTATCTAATCTTTATGAATGATGTTCTTATCTACTCAAAGGATGGGCGAAACATAAAGAACATCAAGGATCGTCTTTACGACTTTTAAGAAGTTTGAGCAAATTTTGCCAAGTACAATATTGTGAATTTCGCTAAAGAAATATTCCTCGTGCACATAGTGTCATTAGAAGAAATCAATGTAGATCTGGCAAATGATAAAGCAACTAAAAATGAAAGCCGTCAAAGACCTAAAATAAGATCAGTAGTTTCATAGATCAATTGACTAATATCAGAAATCCAGTGAGAACCCTCTAAGGTAACAAGGCCAATCACATAGCTACCCTAAAATGGAATCAAATTTACGAGGATTAATAAAAGTAAGGCTATATATTAATATGAGCAAGATAATAGCTTACAATCACAATGACTTAGGCCACATAAATATAATTTCCCAACTCATGACTTGAAATAGTAACAACAGTATAAATACCAAAGTCTTGGAGACATCACTCCTATAACAATAAGTTAAGAACCCTTCACAATTCACAAAAGTTTGAAGTTATTCGTCGAGCAAAGAAACTTGGATACGTGGATAGAAAAGATGGCTCGAATCAAGAAAAGATTACAATTGTGATAAATGATCACCTAAGGAAGGTTAAGGTAGAATCTAATACCCTAAGTTATAAAATTCACTAATTTATGGTATGTCCTTATAGAAAAGGAAAACTCGTTAGAAAGTTTAAGAAAACGAGAATGTAAATTGTCGGGCAATCGTGACTAACGAAGTTGTACTCTCACAACCAAGGTGATATATGACTAAAAAGAGAGAATGAAGATAGGAAGAGAATACAAATTAAAATAAGGAACGAAGAGCTAAAGGATATTTTAAGAACGCCGACAATGTTATATTGTCTAAAAGAGATATATACATACATTTCAAGCAATAATAAGCTTAGAAATGAAATCATGAATGAAGTTCATAATCCTTCTCATATCGCCCACCGTGCATTATTAAGTGATATTGTGAATTATGAGAAAGGTTAGATAGTAAGGAATGAAACGAGATGTAACCATGATTGTCGAAAGGTCTCGGTTGCCAACAAGTGAAGGCATCGTATCAAAGACCTTATAAGAAGTTATGATCTCTAGAGATACACGAATGAAAATGGAATGATATAGCAACGGATCTTATGACGTGTTTGCCAAAGTCATAAAGAAGTCGCACTACCATACGGGTAGTAGTGGATCGACCAACCAATTATGTTTGTCTCTCGCATATTCGTACGACTCATAGATCCGATAAGATAACTCAAGAGTACGTAGGAAATCGATATTTACAAGGAGTACCAAAACCTATCATTTCGTATAAAAAGTCCAAGAGTACCCCTAGATTTTGAACTAACTCACAAAAGCGAGTTAGATATGAGATCAACCTCAACATAGATATCCACCACAGTGTATGGGATCAAAAGGACTATATGAACGCTTAAGGATACGATAGAACATAAGTGTTAAACCAAGGGTTAAGCGGAACGATTGTATCACTGGTAAGTTTATGCGCGATCGTAGTCGCCAAACAACGCTCAATGTAGCCTTATGAGGCGACATGGAAAGAAGTATCGACCACCACTTTATTGTGACAAAGTAGGTGAGCAAAGGTATAAAGTCCCGACGCTGTAAATGAAACGATTAAGATATCTCGCCAACGAGGCAAAGAATAAGAAAAGCTCGTGACGATAAAAGTCTTACACGATGCGCAGAATTTGAACCGCATTTTAAATGCGGAATCAAAATTTCTTAAGATTTCCCGCCTAGAGATTATAAGAATTCGATACAAAAATGATTAGATCACGCTTTATAGAACTCACAAATAATGATAGCCTAGTAGCCTTGAACAGTACTTCCACCAAATACGGGAAAGTACGAAATGTTTTCCTCGTGTCACGCTTATGGAAATATGAAATGGCCCAATTCACGAAACCATCATGATGACGTGACCTTCGACTCGTATGAGTTATGATGAAAATCTACGACTAATTTGATCGCATTTATTCAACGATTAATGAATCAAGTATGGGTCTTTAATGAAAATCAAGGAACCATGAACAAAAGAAAGCACGTGGAAAGCTATGATATTATGACGTTAAGATACCCATACTTTATGTGTAATATCCCGTAGTTTTAACGCTTAATTACGATAATATAAATCGTAATTAGGGTTTTAGCCTCGATAATTAAAATCTTAATTAGTCAATGCTCGACTTTGACTAAGCATAATATGATGAGTTCTATGTGATATTCACTTATACTTAGTGAATTAAGCGATATAGCTTATGTTACTCTTTCGAACGATGTTCTAACGTCGATAAAATTCGACGATTACGCTTACGATATTTTCTAAGCATTAAGGCTTAGAATTCAATTCACTATCATAGTAAGTATGAATTAAGTGATTCCAACTTATTTTGGGACTTTTAGAGATGAATCAATCAGAACGTTTGAGACGCTTCAAACGCCTAAGTTTAGAGATAATTCAATAACTTAGCCAAACGATCATGGAATTATAAAATTAAAATTCATATGATCATTTTATGATATAAGAGCAGTATCTACCATCAAAATAATGCCAGGGAATTAAAATGTACCAAATTTAGTGGGTTCGAAAACCCTAATTTTTAAATTTAGGGTTTTGTGATCTAAAATCGTTCTAAGTATTTTTCCTATGATTAAATTCATCATCTATGATTATTATATGACATATAACTAGGTGTTAGCTATTTATTACAAGAAAATAAAATATATATATATCATTATGGCTATATAATTCTCGAAAATACCTATAGTGTGAGAAATTAATTTTAATTCCTATCCAATTGATGATGTATCATATTTATTATATTAATATGATATTATTAGGGGTAAGATAAGATGTCTTGCAAGTTGCACAAGTGGGAGGACACTTGTGCTATAATGGACGAAAATTTCATCCTTTTTATAAGATTTAATGAATCAAATCTTGCTTTAATTTAATGAGATGATAAGATAAGGTATCCACTTGTATATGAGGTGTAAAGATAAGATGGTGTTCAAATTGAACAAGTAATTTATGGGATTTGTTTGAGAGTGGCCGAAAATGTGGAAATATATGTGTGAACAAATGTGAAAATTTAATAAAAGTCATAGTTGAAATATTTGACTTTTCAAATGTGATCATATTATATAATAATAGTATAGTATAGAATATGAAAAAAAAAATATTATCCTAAGGCCTAAGACATGGCCGAAAATTATATATATATATATATATATATTATAATGTTGTAATTTCTTTAATTAAGGATAAGTATGATTCAATGTACCAATTAAGAGATAAGATATGATATCATTAAGATAAGATATGATAAGGATAAAAGATAAGATTTTGTCCAAGTGGATTAGTTGATATTTTAGGTGTAATAATTACACTACAACTTGATAAGCTCTATAAATATAACATAAGCTATTCATTCACCCATTTTGGAACCCCAAAACCACCGAAAATTATGAGGAAAAAAGGGAGAGAGCATCCTTCAATTTCCATCCCAAACTTAGATCAAATAAACCTTCGCCGATTAATTCGACTCCGATTAAAAGGTTAGAAATCTTACGAGCTTCGTATACGTGTTAGAATTTTTGATTTTCATCCGTTAAATTTCATGTTATAAGCTTAGTTCATTTTAGTAAATTTCGAAAATCTTGAGACATGTGCTAAGATGTTTAGATATAGTGTTTATATGATGTTATTGAGCATGTATTATGATTATATCACAAAATTAAGCATGATATAAAATTTGGTATGAGGACCGAAATCATGTAAGTGTAATATGTTGATGATTATGATTTTTAATTGTTGATTTGAGCATAGAATCATGATCTAGAGTATTAATTATGCTTATATGAATTTATATAGAATTTTCGGAAAACTTTAGTACCTAAGTTCAAGAATTTCGAAAATTATAATATATGATATGATATTGAGATATAATCCATATTTAAGTGTTATCATGTCATATTGATGATGTAGATTCATAATATATGGTTGTGGGAATTTATTGAAATTTATAAAATTAATTGGACCTAAGTCAAAGTTTTGATGTCACGCCCAATTCAGGAAGGCACGGACGCGGGGTGTGATTAGGGGTGGGGGTTAAGTCGGGAAGAAGGGGATACATATAACATACATGATAAGAAGATGTTACCATGAAATCGGGCAAAGATCTCCTCTATAACTAGACATATCCCGAAGGGAGGGTGCACAAACAATCCACCAATGTAATAATATCGATAACATAACCTCGTAAAAACATGATTCGGTTTATTATAAGTAATGCAAGAAGACAAAATAGCATTACATCCTGTCAACTAGACCGTCAACCACATAGCATGCTCAGACGAGACTCACAAGAATAATATAACAAATCTTGTTCCCAATCGAAAGCAAATAAGGGACAAGAATACATAGTTATCGTAGTACGATATAACACAACATCGCTGGAAGCATAGCATGAAGAACCCGCAGCTCCACCCTCGGTCCGCCTGGCCCACCCTCCTCCATCCGTGAAAAGATTTGAAAAGAGTTTGGGGTGAGTACTAGCGCACTCACCGGGTTTTATCATAAATCAAAAGAATCATGAGGTCAGTGTTTAGAGCACTTACCTTAGAAGGTTTTAAAACGTAACCACTTCTAAGTAAGCAAAATAGATTTTCCATTTTCGATACCGATCCGTTATTACCGTTACTCCCATCATAGAACCATGAACCACGGCTCGAACGTATCCCGCTAGCCCATCACATGACATTCATTCGCCCAAACATATCCAACCGCCCACGCCCGAACGTATCCACCGGGCTAACTCGGTGGACTTGTGGGTCAAACTCCGTCGTAACCATAACCACCTCATTACCTTTTCCGTGTGGACTCCGGTTCTATCCCCTTCGTAACCATAACCACGTGTTCGGGTCTATCCCCTTATGATCAATACTCAAGATGGTGATCAACCCACGAATAGAGATCCGCACAACCATGATAGAACCATATCTTGGATCGAGAATGATAATAATTTCACAAAACATTTTACTGGCGCATATGTTTTATTTTGAAATATCGAGTAAATAACTCAAAATAAGCATATATAACCCAACCTCGAATGTATTTAAAACGCCAACCGAGATATCTACGGATCCGATGACTTCACCGATCGTGACCGGTAGGTACCGTAACAAGACGGAACAACTTTGGGGTCACTTCCCACAAAGCAAAGCAACAACGTGATCCAAACGACGATCGTAGCAAAATTAGGGTTTTCACTTTCGAACCCACATTTGGCACTCTCCGGGTTTTCAAATCAACTCGATGCGTAGGAAATATATTCGGGCATCAAGACCTATAATAGGGTACCTTCAAAATATGCATGCATGCAAGTCGACTCAAATCTTAGCAACAAGAAGCTTCAAAAATCGATGCCTATCCTCGATCTAGGATAAACCATCCAAAATCGATGCATGAAAATGGAAACATAAGCAATATGCATAACGACGAACATGGAATGACAAACGACGTTGAAAATGGATAACCCGGCATGTACTTCCTTTAGAAAACTCAAGCAACGGAAAACATCCCGACATGCGTAAACGCGAAAATGTAAAAACGGATCGGTACTTTAGTAGAATGCATAGCCGGAACTCAAAACCTAAAGGACCCGAGCAAAGCAGGGCCGTCGGCCACCAAATCGGCGGCCAACAAGCTCACGGCGGCGTGAGCTAACTAAG
This sequence comes from Salvia rosmarinus, assembly GCA_036937905.1. Classification (NCBI taxonomy): domain Eukaryota; kingdom Viridiplantae; phylum Streptophyta; class Magnoliopsida; order Lamiales; family Lamiaceae; genus Salvia; species Salvia rosmarinus. Next base: position 83,469 of record JAODLM010000284.1, read on the forward strand.
GCGGCGGTTATTAATCGGCGACCCGGCCGTTTTCTCCCTCCCTTTAGAAACCCGAGTTCTATGCTATACGATCTACTAAAAGGCGGAATCAAAACAAGAAAAGGATAAAACCGAAAACGGGCTGCCCGGGGTGGTTGATCGGCGTGGTGGCTCGGCAGCAATAATGGCGCCGCCACCGAGCCTCCCTCCGATCCCCACTCCTCCAGCGCTTGCAGCTGCACTGAGCTGCTCGGCTCTTCCGTAAACACAGAGAGACGAAGAAAATGAACGTTGAAAATGAAGGCCCTAGCCTCCTATTTATAGGAAAATTCAGGGGGCTGCGCAGCTGCTTGCGCAAGCGGCCCTTTTTCGAAAACGCAAAAAGCGATGCAACTTTTGCAAACGGACTCCAAATTTAGCAAACTTGGTACCCATGGACACGAAATAAAATACCGGACACAATGACTATAAACAAGATATGCTTTTAAAGACCAATGAAAGTCCGGCTGATAACTTCCCCGAGTGCCAAACCTTCATGGGTGGTCGAAAACCTGCATACTTAGTGTCTATGAATTCGTCATAAGACACTCTTCGCAACGCCTGAGGTTTCGTGACGGTCGCATCACCGAAACAAAAAGTCAACCTTTTGACCTTTTCTCGAAAAACGTGCCATGCAAAATGTGCTTAAAAAGACGGGTATTACATCCTCCTCCTTATAAAATTTCGTCCTCGAAATTTCAAACACGTGGAGAAAACAACTCGGTCACCGAGCCCCGAACTTGTCTTCCAACTCCCACGTAGCTTCTTCCTCTCGTGGTGATTCCACAACACCTTCACCAACGAATCGCTTGTTCCTCAATTCCTTCACTTCGCTCCAAGATAGCCACCGCCTTTCCTCGTAACTCGGATCCCGAGCAAGAATCACTGATCATGCTTGATCACGTTTTGGGTCGAACACGCACTTTCTCACCGAGAAACGTGAAACACGCCATGAACATCTCCGATGCTAGGCGGCAAAGCTAACCTATAGCAACGGGCCTATTCTCTCGAGAACTTGAAGGTCCAACGAACCTCGGTCGAATTTACCTCGCTTCCCAAAGCGAACGACTCTCTCGCCGGGAAACCTTAAGGAAAACGCGATCTCCGATCATGAATCAAGATCCGTCGACGCTTGTCCGCATAGGACTTCTCGCCTGCTTTTGCGCTCCTTGATCCTTCGCTGATCCGATCGATAACCTCGACCGCCTGCTGAACCATCTCGTCCTAACATCTTCCTCTCGCCCACTTCATCCCAATAAAGTGGCGATCGACACTTCCTTCCGCATAACGCTCATAGGGAGCCATTCCTATGGTGGCCTCGATAACTATTGTTATAGGCAAACTCTACCAAAGGTAGTATCTCTTCCCAATTTCCTCCTCGTCGGCCACGATCGCCGCAAAGATATCTTCCAAAACCCGAATCGTTCTTTCCGATCGACCGTCCGCTTGAGGATGGAATGCCGCATTAAGATTCACTTGGTCCCCACGGCTTCCTCGCACTCCTCCAAAACCTCGACGTGAACCTCGGTCACGATCCGACGTAATCGATACCGCACACCATGTAACCGCATTTATTTCCTTGGACGTAAAGTCGAGCAAGCTTATCTAACCCGCACGCCATCCGGATCGGTAAGAAATGAGTGACTTCGCTCGGTCATCGACGACAACCCATATAGCGTTGTTTCCTCTGTCGACCTTGGAAAACTTACCACAAAATCCATACCGATATGATCCCATTTCCACTGGGATAGGTAGCGGTTGCAACAAACCCGACGGACGTTGGTGTACTTTCACTTGTCGACAAGCCAAACAACGCTCCACAAACGCTGTTACATCCTTTTCATCCCTTCCCACCAAAAGTTCCTTTTAAGGTCTCGACATTTTGGTGCTTCCGGACGAGTCAGATATCGTGCCTCATGAGCTTCACTCATGATTTTATCTCAATTCCCTATTGAGTGGCACACATAACCTTCCTCGGAATAGTAGCGCGTTATCCTTTGCTTCCGTGAAACCCTTGCTATCTTCTAGCCTTGCTTTCAAACGCATCTTCTCCGTGAATTGCCTCCTCGCAAGACTCACGATGGCTTCTCTTAGATCCGGTTCACCACAAAGTCATGATGAATCCTTGCACCGATTCCCGCGGATGAATCACTTCCAGTGAGCTTCTCAAATCTCGAATAAGCTCTTTCTCTTGCGTGAAGAAGATATCCCAACTTCGCCTCGACTTGCGACTAAGAGCATCCTGCTACGACATTGGCTTTTCCCGTGATAACCGATAGAGCAATCATAATCCTTTACCAACTCTAGCCATCTCCTTTGCCTCATATTCAGCTCTTTTGTTCAAAGAAATACTTGAGGCTCTTGTATCAAACAAAGCGAAAACGGGTATATCACTCATATGGATTATACCGCAAGATTTTCGAGCTTGAGCTGCTTGCTTGATTCAAGCGCGACCCTTGCTTGCTGCGGTGGCCTTTGGTTTGTCGCCTAGGGTGACCTCCTCGCTCCGTTGTTTGTCCTCGTGAGCATGATTACGCCTCTGCGAGCTGGACGCCGCCATCATGCGCCGCACCGCCGCCCCTCCTAACGGACAATCTCGAGCGTAATGTCCAGATTTCTTACAACGATAGCACTCGGTGCTACCTTACTCGCATCACGAAATGATTCCTTCGCATTTCGGCACCAAGGTTTTCCACCACCGCATGGGTTGGAAATTCCTTCCCAAGGTTGCCTTTCTCTCTCAAATGCCTTGATTCCTGGAATCATCGACCGCCCGTTCCTCGAACACCCGATTGCCTTTCCTCGATCTTCCCATTTCCTCTTACCTCTTCCTCCGCCGATGGCTGTCCGGTGGCATTGTTCTCTCCGGGCAACATTGACTCAATGTTTAATGCCCGGTTCAAGGATCGCGATACGCCGATCTCCCGATCGACGAGCGAAATTCGATCTCGGTGAGTCCTCTCTCGAACTCGCTCGCCTGGCGCCTCGGTGCCAACCAGTGCACGTAGCATAACGTGATGTATTTATTGAACGAGCGATCGTTTCGTGACCGCCCTTCTTCCTCGACGAAGATTCCGTCGTTTGCCTTCTCTCGCTGTAAACGCCAGCACGCATTTTCCATGAGTTCTTCCTCAAATCTTCCCACGATACCTTGCCCATCGTCACGGTGTTAGAGTCCTTCTCACGATTCCCACCGTAAATCAAATTACCTCATCGGTTAGTCGAAAGATCGCGCAATTCAGCTTTTTCGCTTCTTCGCACCGATGTATTCAAGATCCTTCGTGGATCGATCCGCCTCTCGCCGATCGGTTCGCCGAGACCGTCGAATGTGGGGATTCTCGCCGCGAAAACTCTCGATCGCATGCCACCGAACCAAAGGTGGTTCCCGGGCTTCTTCCACGTTATTGTTCCTCCGATTCCTTGTTCTCGGCATTCGCATCGACGCTTGAAACATTAGAAACGCCGCATAGATAACCGGGTATCTTCGCATAACATATATCATCACCCATATCACATATCATCACATATATCACATATCACGCACGATCACATATAATCATGCAATCTCACAACATATCATCGCTATGCATTTCACATAACATTATCATCACACATCACATAGATCATATATCATCATGGCATAGCTCATATCACATATAAGCATCAAACATAAACATCCCGTCATAGACGGCGTTAGTATCGAGAATATTCGTGTCCATGAAGGATCACAAAATACAAGATCAAGGTATGTCACCAAAAAGGTCGATGTGAGCAAAGAATCGACCGGTCATCACAAAGATGCCGCTGTCCATGCTTCTAGCAGACTACGATCGCCACTCCATACACCGACTACCTAGATCTCTCGCCCTCCATATCCATCCACTATTCCCGCTAGTCCCAGTGGTTCCATTCTCGCCTTTCCTCATCCTCTTTCCTTCCAATCGTGGCTCAATTGGCCGCCGCTTGTAAAAGCGATCCCGCATGGAAGCAAGCCTCTCTGGGTATGATCCCATCCAAGTTGTGCTCGATTGCTCGAGTATCGTGAAAGCGTGCCTCGGTCCCCTGTCTCGCGCTGCCTCGCTCAATGTGCCCGACCTCATCGAGTCATCTCGCTATCCGATTACCGTCCTCCGAATCCTCACTATCCTCCTCGTTCTCATCCGGGTCCTCTTCTTCTTCCTCGTAGTCGCCTTCCTCGGATGCTAGCTCGATACGCCGGTGGCATGAAGATCCCGATCCGGCTTCTTCCGCCATCGCTTGGACGGACAATATCTCTCGCTCGAAGTTCACGCCAAAAGTCGTTCCGGACCTCCGGAAGGTAAGGATCGCCGATGGAGGTGTAGTGACCGTGTATCTGTTGCACCGGTGATCGCTCGATTGATGGTTGTTCTCCCAACGGCTCTTCGGAACATCATCCCTATCATCGATCTCGATCGGTCCTCGGGGTGTCTCGCAACCACATCCTCCTCGATGGTATACCTCGGTGGTCTGCCCACCGCCTCCATACTCGAGCAACAACTCAAGAAAGTCCAAGGTAAGGTGCCTCGTGATAGATCCCGCCCGAACAACACATGTCCTCGCTTTCGCCCATGGTTGCCAACCCGTCGGTAGCCTTTCGCCATCCGATAGTAGCCTCAGATTCGACACTTTCCCACTATCTCGAACCTTTCTCCATAACCCAACAAATCTTCCCGAAATACTCCCAACGGCTCATGAATATTCCGGCACATTCCACGAATTTACTGGATATGCTCATCCATTCTCGTGAGATCTTAACCAATGTTGTCGGGCCATCAATATCCATAAACCTACATGTTAGTTCACCATAAAACAACAACAAATATTCACGCTTCCTTTACCATCCCAAATATCCGGTATTCATGTCTCATACACATGTTCATTTCAACACATATCCATATCAATATCAATATTTATCATAATAATCACGTAAGCAAATGTGGTTCACATAAGCACTCGCTTATCAAAATAAACAAGATTTTCAATCAACAATACATTGCTATGTAAACACATAGACTTACATCAACCATACGTGATCACATCAATCACATCATATCATATAAACGATTTTCATATCACGACCACACGTGCCCTTTGCTCCATCAACAATCACTTCCACATCCATATCACCATCCAACCACATCTCATCCATATCACGTTTACATCGCGTAAACTCTTATCAGGCCAAAGCACATGAAACCAAGATCATATCAAGCATCACATAGCCACATAAAGCATCAGCAAATAAACACATACCTCATCCCCTTTTTTTAAAGGAGGCGGACTGACGGTGAGCTGAGGGTAGCTGTACCTGATAAACAGTTTAGAAGAACAAGTTCTAAACACTCAATTTCAAGAATGCTCATGATATAAAGCAAACAAACTGCTTTGATATCGGATAACAAGGATAGAGGTCAAAGCTAAGAACCATTGCTCTGATACCATGCTGTCACGCCCCAATTCCCGAGGGAAGGCACGGATGCCGGGGTGTGATTAGGGGTGGGGGTTAAGAAGCGGGGAAGAAGGGGGATACATATAACATACATGATAAGAAGATGTTACCATGAAATCGGGCAGCATCTCCTCTATAACTAGGACATATCCTGAAGGGGAGGGGTGCACAAACAATCCACCAACAGAATAATATCGATAACATAACCTCAGAAAAACATGATCTTGGTTTATTATAAGTAATGCAAGAAGACAAAATAGCATTACATCCTGTCAACTAGACCGGTCAACCACATAGCATGCTCAGACGAGACTCACGTGAGAATAATATAACAAATCTTGTTCCCAATCGAGAAAGCAAATAAGGGACAAGAATACATAGTTATCGAGTACGATATAACACAACATCGCTGAAGCATAGCATGAAGAACCCGCAGCCCACCCCTCAGTACGCCTGCCGGCCTCCTCCATCCGTGAAAAGATTTGAAAGAGTTTGGGGTGAGTACTAGCGCACTCACCGGGTTTTATCATAAATCAAAAGAATCATGAGGTCGTGTTTAGAGCACTTACCTTAGAAGGTTTTAAAACGAAATCCACTTCTAAGTAAGCAAAATAGATTTTTCCATTTTCGACACCGATCCGTTATTATCATTACTCCCATCATAGAACCATGAACCACGGCCCGAACGTATCCCGCCACCCATCACATGACATTCATTCGCCCGGAACATATCCACCGCCCACGCCTCGAACGTATCCACCGGGCTAACTCGGTGTGGACTTGAAGTCAAACTCGTCGTAACCATAACCACCTCATTACCTTTTCCGTGTGGACTTCCGGTCTATCCCCTTCGTAACCATAACCACGTGTTCGGGTCTATCCCTTATGATCAATACTCAAGATGGTGATCAACCCACCGAATAGAGATCCGTGCACAACCATGATAGAACCATATCTTGGATCGAGAACAATAATAATTTCACAAAAACATTTTACGCGCACATGTTTTATTTTGAAATATCGAGTAAATAACTCAAAATAAGCATATATAACCCAACTCAATGACGAAAACGTCAACCGGAGATATCTACGGATCCGATGACTTCACCGATCGCCTGGTAGGTACCGTAACAAGACGGAACAACTTTTGGGGTCACTTCCACAAAGCAAAGCAACAACGTGATCCAAACGACGATCGTAGCAAAATTAGGGTTTTCGACTTTCTGAACCCACATTTGGCACTCTCCGGGTTTTCAAATCAACTCGATGCAGAAGGGAAATATATTCGTGGCATCAAGACCTATAATAGGGTACCTTCAAAATATGCATGCATGCAAGTTGACTCAAATCTTAGCAACAAGAAGCTTCAAAATCGATGCTATCCTCGGATCTGGGATAAACCATCCAAAATCGATGCATGAAAATGGAAACATAAGCAATATGCATAACGACGAACATGGAATGACAAACGACGTTGAAAATGGATAACCCGGGCATGTACTTCCTTTAGAAAACTCGAAGCAACGGAAAACATCCCGACATGCAGAAACGCGAAAAACAGAAAAACGGAATCGGTACTTTAGTAGAATGCATAGCCCGGAACTCAAAACCTAAAGGACCCGTAGCCAAAAGGTGGGCCGTCGGCCACCAAATCGGCGGCCAACAAGCTCACGGCGGCGTGAGCTAACGGCGGCGGCGGTTTGGCCAAATCGGCCGGCCTCCGGCCGTTTTCTCGCCTCGTCCCTTTAGAAACCCGAGTTCTATGCTATACGATCTACTAAAAGGCGGAATCAAAACAAGAAAAGGACAAAAACCGAAAAACGGGCTGCCCGGGGGGTGGTTGATCGGCGGTGGTGGCTCGGCAAATGATAAGCCATGGCGCCACCGAGCCTCCCTCTCCGATCCCCACTCTCCAGCCGCTCAGCACAGAGCTGCTCGGCTCTTCCGTAAACACGAGAGACGAAGAAAATGAACGTTGAAAATGAAGGCCCTAGCCTCCTATTTATAGGAAAATTGAGGTCATTTGCATTCAAGCATGACCTTTTTCGAAAACGCAAAAGCGATGCAACTTTTGCAAACGGACTCAAATTTAGCAAACTTGGTACCCATGGACACGAAATAAAATACGGACACAATGACTATAAACAAGATATGCTTTTAAAAGACCAATGAAAAGTCCGGTTTTGATAACTTCCCTGGAGTGCCAAACCTTCATGGGTGGTCGAAAACTCGCATACTTAGTGTCTATGAATTCGTCATAAGACACTCTTACATAAACGCACGAGGTTTCGTGACGGTCGCATCACCAAACAAAAGTCAACCTTTTGACCTTTTCTCGAAAAAGCGTGCCACGCAAAATGAAGCTTAAAAAGACGGTATTACATTTGAAATATGACTTAGGTCAATTAAATTCAATAGTTCATAATAAATAACAATTATGTTATAATAAGGATAGTTAAGGGTGATTAAGTGTTATGTGAATTTATCGAATTTTTGAAAAATGTTTAGTTGATTAAATGTGATGACCGAAAACTACACCTTATGAGTATTAATGTTATAAATTTATTTTAACAAGTATAATTACATAATATGATCTAAAATGATGTTTTAAACATAGTATGATTTTATAGAATTTTAGAACAAGAATTGCACATAAAATAACAAAATTTCATAAATAATTGAAAAAGTCAAAATGTTGACTTTTTGTTGACCAAAGTCAAAATTGTTGACTCGGTCAAAATCGTTGACCAAAAACGTTGACCAAGGTCAAAGGGCACGTAATTCGATGTCGTGATCTATGTGACGAAGACGCTTAGTAACAATGTAACTTACGTTACGTAAGTACATTAAAGCGCATATTATATACTAAAGGTAGAATATCTCTTATAAATTGAGAAAATTCATAATCGACATTAATTGGTTAGGAAACGCCAAAATAAGTCCGGTGTTAGCCTTATTTGACACGTGAAACGTTATAGACTATGTTCGCCTCTCGAACGTGATCAACGTACTAAAATAGTTCTTATGTTAAGGTGGGACGTGGACTTGAGCTTTCGACTTAGAAAGGAACGTTATTGAAAAGCTACGTGCTGTGGGCTTTACTCAAAACCCTTTTATTTACTTGCTTCCGCAAATGAAAAGTATTTATTTACGCATTTGAGAAATGATATGATTACACGCCCAAAGTGTTTATGTTTTATGTATGATCCTATCGTTGTTGGGCAAGCCAACTATGAAATTGATATCGATCTTAAGCCCAAGGATTATACTTGGCTAGGATTGATCTGATGTGATGATATATATATTATTTGTGGAGATGGTTGGTATGATGATAGTGAGAATTGTTGGTTCGCTACCAACGTATGATGATCCTGATGTGATATCATATTATATGAGAAGCGGCTGGCATGATGATATTGAAAGTTGTTGGTTCGCTACCAACGTATGATGATCCTGATGTGATATCATATTATATGAGAAGCGGCTGGCATGATTATATTGAAAGTTGTTGGTTCGCTACCAACGTATGATGATCCTGATGTGATATCATATTATATGAGAAGCGGTTGGCATGATGATATTGAAAGTTGTTGGTTCGCTACCAACGTGTGATGATGTTATGTGATGACGTTTTGTGATGATGTTATGATATTACTAAATGAGAACTGATATGGATCATACAGACAAAAATATGTCTGGCCAGACGACTTTTGAAAATAAAAGAAAATGTTTTAGTAAGCACAAGGCATTTTCAATTAAAACCCTTGTGTCTTACTTATGGGCAGTGTAATTTAAAGAAAATGTTTTGGCAATAAGTCCACTGGGTGCATTATTTGTACTCGACCGCATGTTTGTTTTAAATGTGCAGGTTGAGCAGTTGATGTTGGATGTTGAAGTGTTGAGCAGTTGGAGTCTTCTGTCGTTGATAAGTATAGCCTTGATTACATATCGTCATATGTGTAATCACATGTCTTTCCGCTGCAGAGTTATATAGGTTATGTTTCGAGTTGAACCCTTTAGTCAAGAGTCTAAATGATCCCGTTTCGTATGTACGATATATGTGTCACATTAAATGATATGAAGTTTCTGAGAATTTGTCTATTATATATCTCGCAGTTCCATAATTAGTGTTTGTTACTGTTGTTAATCCCCGTCATTAGTAACAGTTTCTGCTAATCCGTACTTTGGGTTGGCGGGCTGTTACAGTTGGTATCGAGCGGTCGCACTTATACCCAAAACTTACACAAAGTTGAGTCTAGATAGAGTTACTAAGACTTCTAGAGATCAGCCGACTATGCTCAACACTCCATCACATCAAGCTCAACCGGGAATAAGGTAAATGATTTTCTCACAATTTTGAGAATAAGGATCAGAAGTTGGAAAGTGAAAGTTATTAAAGTGAAATGAATTTTGAAGAAATGAAAGTTAGAATTAGGAGAGATTCTAAGAATATGCGGTATGGACCCATATTCAAGGAAAACTCAAAGGATTCCAAGAATATGTAGGTATGGGACTACATATTCATGGAAAACTTAAAAGATTTAATAAGCGTTGAGTAAATGATTTTCTCGGTTTTGGAAACGAAAAAGTTTGAAAGTACATGCCCCTTTCTCAAAATTTTGAAATAAGAAGTTTGAACATGGAAAATGATATTTCCAAAAAGATAAAAATTATGAAAGGTATTTAAGAATGAAAGTAGTGAATAATGATGAGAAGGAATGTTTATGAGGAGGAATGTTATATAAAGAGAATGTTACGTGAATGAAAGTTATGAATAAAGATTGTTGAAAGTAAAAGAAATTGCAAAGGTTGCAATGATGTTTTATGTTGTGAAGAGTTGAAAGTGATGTGAGACGGCATTGACATTGATATGTCAAAAGAGAAACCTTTGAATTCGTGGAATTCAATGAGGATTTTTGTTGTGATAATTGTTGGATCATTACCAACATATTATGATGTTTGATGATGTTATAAGGAGAATGTTATGATTATGTTATGATGATGTTATATGAGAAAGTGTTGACATTGATAAGTCAAAAGTGTTATATGTTGAATTCTTGAAATTCGAAGAAAGCATGAGTTATGTTACAGTTTTGAAATGTTTATTTCAAAGTTCAAAGTTATTTCACTGATGGGTATGATATCCCAAAAGAACATAGACATGATAAGAAGCATGATCACTATCGCGAGAACATAGAAGTAAGAATCTGAGAACTTTAGTTCTTTGCGTATCAAAGTAAGTATCGACATGAGAACGAGAACAAAGATCAGTGAAAACATTACGAGTTTTCAAAACGAGAAGAAAGAGATATAAAGTGAACCACGTCGGCATTTTTATTCTCGACTTTAGCATCGACCTTGCCAACTTTGACTTTGGCGTCGACCTCTTTGAGTTAGACCTTAGCAATTAATATCAACCTTGGCTGCCTGATCTCGGCGCCAGCAAAAAAAAAAAAAACTGTCTTGCGCAGTGTTTTGACTTTAGCTCGTTCTCCCTCGTTTGAATTCCGATTTACAAACGGTTTTCGCCTACGTACTCCCATCACAGGGTACTATATTTTTTATGAAGGACTGAATCTTTGATTCCTTCTTCAGAATTTTTGAGAATCAGTTAAAGACCAGTCCTATGATGTCCATAAAACAAAAACCTTACAGTATAGTAAGAATATCAGAATGCTGCTAGAAAATAAGATTCCCAGAAGTACAAGAAGAACTATGACGTACATGAGAACTTTTGTTGATAACCTATTACGAGCCATATAAGGTTTCAAGATCTACTCAATTTCTGTCATTGAGTTTAACTCTATGATCTAGTTTCAATTGAGAAATCACTTGCGTGTCTCACTTTTTCTGGAAGAAGTTACAAAACCAAAATTTTATACAGTGTTCTTTGAAGCCAAACCTTGTGTGACTGAGAAAGTATTTGTGACGGGTCTGGCCACCCCATATGACCAAAGAAATCTCAGTAGTCGTCATTCTGGTCTTCGGACCCTATATCCCAATTATTCAGTTCAAAAAGTATATTGATTCAAATCTTCGAGATTGTCATCAGGAGTTGTAAACCAATACTTCTTTTAAATTGTCATGATGAATTCTTCTTCAAGCTTGAAACCAGTAAGTATGAGACAAGTTGACTTATTCCGTCCCCTAAGTTTTCAAATCAGTAAAGTGATAGACATCAAGTTATGATGTAAAGAAGTTCTCAAATGGATGAGATATATTCTCTTCTATGGTGCACATTGATGCAATGACCCTTAATGGGCTTCTGATTGAGGATAACATGAAGTTATACCTCCACGTGAGGGTATGATGATTAAGTTATGAGCGAGATACTTTATAGCATTGAGTGCTAGAATAAAAGCAAAGAGAAGTATATTATATATCCTTGGGATATACCTCCTCTTATTATATCATAATAAGAAAGAATACAACTTATCTTTAAGATAGTTGATTGTCCCTAAAACCTCGTTAGAAGGTCGGACTGTTAAAAGTATGGAGATGAATAAGACATAGTTGATGGATATAAAGGAATGAAAGCATCTCCATTAATAAGTCTCTCGCATCCCTAAATCAATAAGATGATGTTTAAGTGGATTGATTCCAAGAATTTGAGACTTTGGTTAAACGAAAGATAGTATGATCAACGGATCAAATAATAAGATATGTGAATAGCTAGGCTATTCCTAGTTTTAAACCAAGAAAGAGGGATACCCAAGTTGAGATTTGGCAATAGGACATTGGTACTTGGAATATAAGTTATGATGTACAAACATACTATCTTATCGATCTAGATTGTATTGATGACGGTCTTGATCTTAAAAGTGAGAATCAAAGTATAAAAGTAATATAACTTTGGATATCATGCTCAAGAAAGAGCAAGAGTTGAGAATAGTCGAGGAAATTACCACTATCTGCTTATGATATAGCCGAACATGAGATAAGTTTTGCAAACAGTTTGATTACGATAAGTAAAGCAAATCCTTTGAAGGAAAAAGTGGATCAAGTAGATTTGTTATTTGAGATGAAACCGTCGTACCCTAAGTTTATAAAGACAAACGCTCACCTTATGCGTGATTTAGTAATTAATCAAGTGAGATAATCATAAAGAAATTTATGAAGGAAATATGCTCAAGCGAATAAAGGAAAGAATTCACAGGAAGGACCTTAAGGTGAATCTAATTGAAAAGAGTTTCATATTTATGAGATGACCATAAGGTGAAATAATGGGTACCTTAGCATTGAAAGGAAGTAAACATAGAATGTCGAGAAGATAGTAAAGATATATGACGTCGAGGCAAAAGTATGATGCGTTCTCGACAAGCGAGGGATTTTAACTTATAGTCAAACCAATGGAGATTAAGAGAAATGACGATATCCAAAAGGATATTACGATGATAGCATAATAAATGCTAATATAAGGATTCTTCTTGAAAGAGTTTTAAAAGAAAGAATATATGGAAGATATATTCTAAGAAACGATAAAAAGGAAGAAGGAAGTTCAATCATTCATCTTGGTTAAGAAAGTATGATAAGGACGAAATGAGCAAAACCAGAAAGAATGGTAGGTATGAGAAAACTTCTCAAGATACCTAAAATACTTTGGTTCAAGACAAGTGCTTCACATTTCATTACACTACTACAAAATCGGTATAGACTACGCATTTTATGTGTAGTGTATGTGCGTTCGTAGTGTGTAGAAAAGTGGTGTAGAGAAAATAAGGCGCGCATAGACTACGCTTTTTATATGTAGTCTATACCCACTATAGACTAAGCTTTTCGCACATAGACTACGCTTTTCCGTAGTCTATACCCATGCATCACACAAAAATTTGCACATACACTACGCTTTTATCGTAGTCTATACCCACCATAGACTATGCTTTTCGCACATAGACTATGCTTTTACGCGTAGTCTATACCGACGCACTCACACAAAATTTCGCACATACACTCGCTTTTTGTCGTAGTCTATACTACTATAGACTACGCTTTCGCACATAGACTACGCTTTTCTGCGTAGTCTATACCCCACAGATCACACAAAATTTCGCACACACACTCGCTTTACGAGCGTAGTCTATATGTATTAACTACGGTTTTCAGTTTATTTACTACGGTTTTAATGCGAATGTCGATTTAATAACAACTACGGTTTTCAATTTCAACCGTAGTTAATTTCTTTATTTAAACCCATACAATTAATAACGCACAAGCAAATGAGATTAAAATATACTTGCGACTACATTCAAAATCACTATTCAAAAATATACAATCTGCTTTCATTATTACAAAATCACTATACAAAATATACAATATGTTTTCATTACCTACAAAATCACTATACAAAATACTATGCACATCACATAACAAAACAATAAGACCGTATCCCCATATCACAAGACAAAATAATTGAAAAGATCATGAACTCGAAAAAGATTTACAATTTAAATCGATGCATATGAGAATGAGATCCAGATTTTAAAGTGCCTCCTCTTGTCGACATTGTCCCAGGAAGCAAAGTGGAGCAAAGACTACTGAAGCACGAGAATAAAACTATTGAACATCACCCGAGGCAAATAAGGAGACCAAGTTAACTACACGAGTAGAATAGCAACAAGATCAAAGAATCCTGAAGAGCAGATGCTAAGATAACTTCATTTTCATCTTCACCCCGGTAACAAAAAGTGCAGTCTTGAACAAACTTGTATACATGATGTTGTTATCAAACATAGTTATCTCCATTGGGAAGATGTCGAGAATGAAAAGCAAAAGCTAACGTTAGTATTAGAAACTATCTAGCTTTGAAACATATGGAAACAATTTAAAGAACCACGTGATATCTCATTAAGCATTAGATTTCTACTTCACAAACTTGGAAGCGCCACATAAATAGTGAATCATGTATACATTCCATCATTAAGCCACTTCTGGCACCATTCCATGAATAGAAAACAAAGCATCACGGGAAAAATGAAAATTTGGATTAAAAATCTGGAACTGATCATATTCGTTATAATTGCTTGATCTAGACTAGACTAAAAGATGTAGGGAGAAAAGGGCTTATCAAATTGAAAACAAAGTTGATAAATAACTAAAAATTGAATGAATTGATTTCTCATAGCACCTAAATCGAGCAATTTCTCTTAATGGTCCACCAATTCCACATCCCACGTCCAAGACCTACAGACATGGACAAGACTCCACAATTATTTAAAGCAAAGAGATGTAAGTCCATTTTAGCTCAGAAAAGTAGCTGAAAATACCTTCTGTCCCGGTTTCAGGCCAAGTTGTAAAGCAAGGAAGTGCTCATGCTGCTTGATGCTCTCTTGAAGAGATTCACCTTTCCATCTGTGGGATATAACATTAATCATATTAGTAATTGTTACAAGCTGCAATGCAAAGTATCTAAAACTGTCTAGGCCTGCCTTGAACACATAATAGAGTAACAGAGCATCTTTTGACAGCTTAAATGATCAAATTAACAGGATCAAAAGTCATATTTAATTGCATTTTCCACCAGCAATGAGGTCTAGAAATTGGAACTATTACCTCAATTACATACTTACAAAACACAGGATATACAGAATTGGACAATTCAGTAGTTTCCTTTGTACTTCGTAATTTTAAGCCATGGAATGGAGTACCAAATGTTGCTCTCGTTGAGAAAAATATGGTGAATTCATAATTAACAAAAGTAATTATGAAGCAGCAAATCATTTACCTGGGCGCAAAATGGAATGATTCTCCCCACCCATACTCATAGAAACTTGTGACGAGATCATAGTACTTATTGACCTGGGAAATTAATGGCGAAGTCATTTTTTCAGGTAATATTCTTAGCTAAAATAAATACTCTGACACTTAAAACGTTAACACCATTAATCAGCATCTTAACTAATGAGGATTAGATTTGAAAATTTGTAAAAGGAGGCCCATCTACACACCCTTCTACAAGAAGAATGCACAGAAACTCTTGTCTATAAATAAGACTAGCCATTTACAGTAAAAGATGATGCAACAACTCTACTCCATCAGACTAGGCATCAAGCTGGAGAATGCTTAGACAACGAACTTCACTATCCTTCAAGATCTGACATAGGAGAGCTTAAGCATTAGAAGAAAGTAACCACGTTACCACTTGCCTTCATCTTTCTTCACAACTCTTTGTAGTGCCAGTTCAAAGTCATGGGCATGGACGCCATTCCCAGAGAAGAAGTAACTGAGTGAAGAGAATAATCATGTATGATCACAAGAAGGCCAATCAACAAAAAAAATCACTGTTGTAGACATATGAAAACATGAAATTGGAGATAAATTTCTGAAGCAGCTCTGATGGCCTTCAAAGCAATGCGACCATCACAAATGAGAGCAGGGTTAGTCACAAAAAAATGGCCAAGCATAATGAATGAAATGATGTCAACCAGCATTAGAAGATTCATCAAACTGAACATTGATGATTATAAGTACCTTTTTGGCACACTGTTGCAAGATTGGAAAATTCTGCAAGGATATATTAGCTTCCTGTAGCTCTTTTAAAGCTTTATCTCCATTCCAACTGAGTTGGTTAAAAGTTAAAACACACATAAGAAAAACAAAAGAATGAGAAGAAACCTGTCATTTTTCTTGAAAACGTTAATATCTGAAGGAGAAGAAGAAAATGACTTTGAAATGGAATTCTATATATAGTGTGTTTCCAAAGCTCAAACATTATAGAACTAACTTTATTTAAGTTTATGTAATTTTTTTAAGTGCTTTGAATCAGCAATGGAAGAATCCATTTTGGCTGCAATGTTATTATGAATATGTTCAAGACAAATTTTGGATTTAAAGAAACATATAAGTGCATTTTGACAATATCACTCACATTATATAAAATTGGGGATATTAATACATAAACAACAAATTCCATAACCATCATATAAGTTCCTCTTCCCTCATTAGCCAAGTCTAATTCCCATTATAATTGATTCTAGACAGGAAACAAGGCTCTCTAAAATGTGACTAGGAGAGGATGACACTTGAGGGCAGGCGGCAAAAAGTAATC
>JAODLM010000281.1:0-100000 GCA_036937905.1 Salvia rosmarinus
GATGATCGATACCTTCTTTCATACTATACCTCACATGGGCTATGTTGCTCGACAGTTATTGTCGTAGGTAAACTTAATAAGTGGAAGAGTACGTTTCCAACTTATACCTCAATTCTTTTTATAAGCCAATTCATAATCTGAGGGTAACCCTAGAATCCTTATACGATGTGAGGCGCACAATTTTCTTTGTAATTAATCGGGCTAACTCATTAGACCCAGAAGCAGCCTAAATAGGCATGAACTGAACATACTTGGTAAGTCGTTTTACTGCTACCATATAGCAGGGTTATCTTTTGACTTTGGAAATTCTATCTCAGAATCTATTGTTACGTCATCCCATAGGATTATTGATACAATGTCTTCACTTATAGGCAATCGAGACGATGTTCGATAATTTCTATCTTCGTTCTCTTAAACTATTTGATGAGTTTTTCTCGCAAAGATTTATCATCACTTAGGCGATTTTACAACATAAATCATTAGTTACTACATAGACTTTTCATAGGTGATAATTTATATCACATTTGTAATCTCTTATTCATCTCTTCCGTTTCATTCCAAGTCTCTTTGCTCGAAGAAGTATTTTAATTCTTATGGTCTATGAAGATCTCATATCTTACTTTATAGAGGTGATGTTCTCAAAATCTTAACTCGCTTTCTTCTTGCTAGTTCTAAGTCGTTGTGATGAATAGCTTATTATCTTCCTCACATCAAGACGCGGCATCACATTTATTAGTCCATGTAAATTTAATTTCTCTTTGGGATAGTCGTGCCATTAGCCTTGCTATCTTAGAGGTTCTTCAATAAATTTTCGATAGCGACCAAATGAATCCCATGAAACCTTTGTTCTCATTTGGGTCGTTGATTGCTTCTATCCTCGTAATGCTTTTAACTTCCGTCGGATCCATATGGATTCCTTCTAAAGACACAAGATGTCTAAGGAATATTACTCCTTCAAGTCG
This sequence comes from Salvia rosmarinus, assembly GCA_036937905.1. Lineage (NCBI taxonomy): Eukaryota > Viridiplantae > Streptophyta > Magnoliopsida > Lamiales > Lamiaceae > Salvia > Salvia rosmarinus. The sequence continues at coordinate 963 of JAODLM010000281.1, forward strand.
AATTCGACTTAAATAGTCTTGAAAATTTATTCGACTTTAATGTCTGCAAGAATAGTTCTTAAGAGTTCTTTATACTCTTTCTTGCCCCTTTGTATAGATGAGGATATCATCTATGAAGACTAAGATAATTTATCTAAGTACGCGCGGAACACTCAATTTTTGAGGTTCATGAACATGGTTGGCGCATTAGTTGGTCCGAATGGCATAACTATAACTCCTAGTAGCCACATCTTGTTCGGAAAGCCATTTTGGGTACATTGTTAGCTCGTGCCTTAAATTGATTATAGTCCAATTGAGATCGGTTCTCAGGACTACTCTTGTTCTTTTCCACTGACCGAATACTCGTTTATCCTCGGTAATGGATTATTAACTCTCGATAATCTATATACTTTCTTAATGGGCTATCTTTCTTCTTTGACAAGCAAATTGGGTACTTCTTAAGTGATGCTCTAGGTCCGATGAAACTTAGATTTTATAGTTTTTAAACGTGAATCTTTTTCTTTTTACTTTCCTTGAATCCATTTGATAAAGGTACTTTTAACTTGGTTTAATAATGGTTCTAACTCGATAGTAGAATTCTAGCTGCTTATCGGGGTAATCTTTGCTAAATTTGTCGGTATCTCTAGAAATTCTCGAAAAATTTTCATATCCTCTACCTTCATTTCGCTATCCATACTTTGCTTAGATAAGCAGGAATGCTCGACATCCCTTTTTGTTTTATAATTCCCTTATTTGTAGTGTGGGTATGGTTGGAATTTCCTTCTCCTTGTGGATTCCATAGAAACTCGTAACTTCTTGTCCGGAGAAATGGAACGAAATTTCCCTTTCCTTGTACATGATCGTGGAATGGTTTTTGACTAACCAATAAATTCTTAGGATTATCTCTATGTCTCATATAGGTACTATGTTCAAGTTCTTTAGTAAAGTCTTGAGTAATCCTAGGTTCAATTCTAGGTTCGAGTAATACGTGTGGCGACCATGATTCTTCCTTTAAGTAAAGAAATTCTCATCCTTTAATTCGCTTATTCTGATTTGAGTTCCAACGTGTCCACGCATGTTTTTACTATTCTTATGATAACAGGATGTGAAGCACTTGTCTCGATCAAAAGTATTTTAGGTATACTGAGAAGTTTTCTCATACCTACCAGGCTTTCCTGATTTTGTTCGTTCTATCATTATCATACTTTCTAATCAGTATGAATGATTCAGCTCCCTTCTTCCTCTTTATTGATCTTTAGAATATATCTTCCATATATTCTTTCTTTTAAAATCCTTTCAAGAAGAACCCTTATTTTAGCATTTGTTGTGCTATCGTATGTAATATCCTTTTTGAATATACGTCATTTCTCTTAACCTCCATTGGTTTGACTAAGTGGTTTCGCATAAGTTAAAATCCCTTGTTTACTGAGAACGCATCATACTTTTTCCTTGATTTCATATATCTTACTATCTTCCCAACATTCTATGTTTACTTTGTTTCAATGCTGAGGTACCCAATATTTCACCTTATGGGTCATCTTATAAATATGAGGAATCTCTTTTCAATTAGATTCACCTTAAGGTCCTTCCTTGTGAATTCTTTCCTTTATTCGCTTGAGCATATTTCCTTCGCAATTTTCTTTAAAAGTTATCTCACTTGATTAATTACTAAATCACGCATAAGATGAGTGTTTTTGTCTCTATATACTTTAGAGTACGACGGTTTCATCTCAAATATCAAATCTACTTCTTGATCCACTTCTTTCCTTCAAAGGATTTGCTTTACTTATCGTAATCAAACTGTTTGCCAAACTTATCTCATGTTCTGGCTATATCATAACTGTATAGCTGGTAATTTCCTCAACTATTCTTAACTCTTGCTCTTTTTCTTGAGCTTGATATCCGAAAGTTATATTACTTTTATACTTTGATTCTCACTTTTAAGATCAAGACCGTCATCATTACAATCTAGACTGGTAAGGTAGTATGTTTGTACATCATAACTTATATTCCAAGTACCAATGTCCTATTGCCAAATCTCAACTTCGGGGTATCTCTCTCATTCTTGGTTTAAAACTAGGAATAGCCTAGCTATTCACATATCTCATTATTTGATCCGTTGATCATACTATCTTTGGTTTAACCAAAGTCTCAAATTCTTGGAATCAATTCCACTTAAACATAATCTTATTGATTTAGGGATGAAGCGAGAGACTTATTAATGGAGATGCTTTCATTTCTTTATATCCATCAACTATGTCTTATTCATTTCCATACTTTTAACAGTCCGACCTTCTAACGAGGTTTTAGGACAATCAACTATCTTAAAGATAAGTTGTATTCTTTCTCATTATGACATAATAAAAGGAGGTATATTCCAAGGATCTCATACACTTTTCTTTACTCTATTCCAAAGCACTAAATGCTATAAAGTATCTCGTTCATAACTTAGTTATCATATACTCACATGGAGGTATAACTTCATGTTATCGAGATTGGGAAAGCCCATCAAGGGTCGATCCATCTATGTGTATCATAAAATATATCTCGTTTCATCGAGAACTTCTTTACATCATATCTTGATGTCTATTACTTTCTTGATCCGAAACTTTGGGTGACAAGATCGTCGACCTATGCCATACTTATTGGTTTCATAGATTGAAGAAAATTTCTTCATAACAACTTTCGAGAGGTATGGTTGCACCATTTAAGATGACAACTTCGAAGGTTTGAATCAACATGTTCTTTGAACTGAATAAGTGGGAGATAGGGTCCAAGACCGAATGGCGAGTACTGAGATTTCTTTGGTCATATGGGGTGGCCAGGCCCGTCACAAATACTTTCTCAGTCACATGAAGGTTTGGTTTCACAAGAGCGCTTTATGAAATTTTGGTTTTGTAAACTTCTTTCCGAGAAAAATGAGAAACGCAAGTGATTTCTCAATTGAAACTAGATCATAGAGTTAAACTCAATGACAGAAATTGAGTAGATTTTGAAACTTTATACGGCTCGTAATAGGTTATCAACAAAAGTTCTCATGTACGTCATATCTCTTCTTTTACTACTGGGAATCTCACTTTCTAGCAGTATTCTAATATCCTTGCTATACTGTAAGGTTTTCGTTTTATGGGCATCATAGGACTAGTCTTTAACTGATTCTCAATGATTTTGAAGAAGGAATCAAAGATTCGGTCCTTCATAAGAAATATAGTACCCTGTGATAGAGTGCGTGGCGAAAACCGTTCAGAATCGAATTCAAACGAGGAGAACGAGCTAAAGTCAAAACACTGCGCAAGACAGTTTTGTTGGCGCCGAGATCGAGCGACCAAGGTTGATATTAATTGCTAAGATCTAAATCAAAGAGGTCGACGCTAAAGTCGAAGCTGGCAAGGTCGATGTTGAAGTCGAGCATAAAAATGCCGACGTGGTTCACTTTATATCTCTTTCTTCTCGTTTTGAAAACTCGTAATGTTTTCACTGATCTTTGTTCTCGTTCTCATGTCGATACTTACTTTCGTACTCGAAAAGAACTAAAGTTCTCAGATTCTTACTTCTATGTTCTCGCGATAAGTGATCATGCTTCTTATCACGTCTATGTTCTTTTGGGATATCATACCCATCAGTGAAATAACTTTGAAATTTGAAATAAACATTTCAAAACTGTAACATAACTCATGCTCCCTTTGAATTTCAAGAATTCAACATATAATACTTTTGACATATCAATGTCAACACTTTCTCATATAACATCATCATAACATAATCATAACATTCTCCTTATAACATCATCAAACATCATAATATGTTGGTATTGATCCAACAACTATCACAACAAAATCCTCATTGACTTCCACAAATTCAAAAACTTCTCTTTTGACATCTCAATGTCAATACTTTCTCATATCACTTTCAATTCTTCTCAACATCAAACATTATTGCACATTCGCAATTACTTTCACTTTCAGAAATCTTTATTCATAACTTTCATTCACGTAACATTCTCTTTATATAACATTTCTCCTCATAAACATTCCTTCTCATCATTATTCACTACTTTCATTCTTAAATACCTTTCATAATTTTTATTTCTTTGGAAACATCATTTTCCATGTTCAAACTTCTTGTTCCAAAATTTTGAGAAATGGGCATGTACTTTCAAACTTTTTCATTTCCAAAACCGAGAAAATCATTTACTCAACGCTTATTAGATTTTTTAAGTTTTCCATGAATATGTAGTCCCATACCTACATATTCTTGGAATCCTTTGAGCCTTCCTTGAATATGTAATCCCATACCTGCATATTCTTAGAATCTCTCCTAATTCTAACTTTTATTTTTTTGAAAATTCATTTCACTTTAATGACTTTCACTTTCCAACTTCTTATCCTTATTCTCAAAACTGTGAGAAAATCATTTACATTTTTCTCGGTTGAGCTTGATGTGATGGAGTGTTGAGCATAGTCAGCTGATCTCTAGAAGTCTAGTGACTCTATCTAGAATCAACTTTTGAAAGAAGTTTTAGGTTTAGGGTACGACCCGCTCTGATACCAACTGTAATAGCCCGCCAATCCCAAAGTACGGAATAGCAGAAACTGTTACTAATGACGGGGATTAGCAACAGGAACAAAGACTAATTATGGACCTACGAGGTGTATAATAGACAAACTTCATATCATTTAATGTGACACAAACTTCATATCATTTAGACTTTTGACTAAAGGGTTGACTCAAACATAACCTATATAACTCTGCATGGCGGAAAGACATGTGATTACACATATGACGATATGTAATCAAGGCTACACTTATCAACGATGTAAGACTCCAACCGCTCAACACTTCAACATCCAACATCAATCGCTCAACTCGCACATTTAAAACAAATATGCGGGCTAAGTACAAGAATGCACTTAGTGGGCTCATGCCAAAAACATTTTCTTTAATTACACTGCCCTTTTGAGTAACACACGAGGTTTTATTGGAAATGCTCGTGCTTACTAAAACATTTTCTCATTTTCAAAAGTAAATGCGGCCGACATATTTTTGTCTGTATGATCCATATCAGTTCTCATATAGTAATATCATAACATCATCACAAAACGTCATCGCATAACATCATCACACGTTGGTAGCGAACCAACAACTTTCAATATCATCATGCCAGCCGCTTCTCATATAATATGATATCACATCAGGATCATCATACGTTGGTAGCGAACCAACAACTTTCAATATCATCATGCCAGCCGCTTCTCATATAATATGATATCTCATCAGGATCATCATACGTTGGTAGCGAACCAACAACTTTTAATATCATTATGCCAGCCAACTCCACATATAATATATATATCATCACATCAGATCAATCCTAGCCAGGTATAATCCTTCCGGCTTAGGATCCAATATCAATTTCTCATAGTGGCTTGCCCAACAACGATAGGATCATACATAAAAACATAAACACTTTGGGTGTAATCATATCATTTCTCAAAGAAATCGTAAATAAATACTTTTCATTTGCGAAGCAAGTAAATAAAAGGGTTTTCGAGTAAAGCCCACCTAGCACGTAGCTTTTGATAACGTTCCTTTCTAAGTCGAAGCTCAAGTCCACGCCCCACCTTAACGTAAGAACTATTTTAGTACGTTGATCACGTTCGAGAGAGCGAACATAGTCTATAACGTTCTACGTGTCAAATAATGCTAACGCCGAACTTATTTTGACGTTTCCTAATCAATTAATGTCGATTATGAATTTTCTCAATTTATAAGAGATATTCTACCTTTTTAGTATATAATGTACGTTTTAATGTACTTACGTAACTTAAGTTACATTGTTACTAAACGTACTACGTCACATAGATCACGTATTATCGAATTACGTGCCCTTTGACCTTGGTCAATGTTTTTGGTCAACTATTTTGACTTAGTCAACACTTAGTCAACAATTTTGACTTTGATCAACTTAAAGTCAACATTTTGACTTTTTCAATTATTTATGAAATTTTGTTATTTTATGTGCAATTCTTGTTCTAAAAATTCCCATAAAATCATACTATGTCTAAAACATTATTTTAGATCATATTATGTAATTATACTTGATAAAATAAATTTATAACATTAATACTCATAAGGTATGATTTTGGTCTTCTGAATAACCAACTAAACATTTTCAAAAATTCCAATAAATTCACATAATACTTAATCACCCTTAATTATCCTTATTATAACATAATTGTTATTTATTATGAACTATCGAATTTAATTTACCTAAGTCATATTTCTAAACTTTGACTTAGGTCCAATTAATTTTTATAAATTTCAATAAATTCCGACAACCATGTATTATGAATCTACATTATCAATATGACATGATAACACTTAAATATGGATTATATCTCAATATCATATCATATATTATAATTTTTGAAATTCTTGAACTTAGGTACTAAAGTTCCTCAAAAATTCTATATAAATTCATATAAGCTTATTTAATACCCTAGATTATGATTTCATGCTTAAATCAACAATTAAAAAATCATAATCAACCACATATCATGTCATCATTTTGGTCCACATATGTAATTTAATAACATGTTTAATTTTGTAACATAAGCTTAATAACATAGTATAAACATGATATCTAAACATCTTAGTACATAACTCATGATTTTCGAAAATCTCATAAATGAACTAAGCTTATAATATAAATTCTAACGGATGAAATTCGAAAATTCTAGCATGTGTACGAAGCTCGTAAGATTTCTAACCTTTTAATCGGAGTCGATTTAATCGACGAAGGTTTATTTGTCTAAGGTTTGGGATCAAACTTTGGAGAACACACTCAAACTTCCTCACTAATTTTCGGTGGTTTGGGAAGCTAAAATGGAGAAATGAAGCCTTCACCTTATATTTATAAACTTAAGCAACTTGTAGCATAATAATTACATGAAAAATATCTAAAATCCACTTGCCTATTTATTATTAATTTCGGTCCTCATGGATGAATTTATCTTATCCTACAACTCATTATTAGATCATCTTATCTTTTAATTAAATGCATTCACATTTATGAAAATTAATTGTCAACATTTGCAACCACTAGCAAACAAATTCAGGATAACTTGTTCAAATTGGTAACTACTACCACCTTATCTCTTAATAATATCTAGTTACTATAATCATATCCTATATTTAATAGGACAAAACTATATATACATAAAATCACACATTTGTCCATTATTTTCAACATTACTATGAGATAACCTTAGGTTACTTGTTTCACTTGTTAACTACTACTACTTTACACCTATAATGTGATAAGATCCAACTCATACCATTCATTAATTAAAGGATGATATTTATCACATTTAAAATCATAATGAAACACAATTTTCGTCACTTTTCAAAGACAGGTGGCCTCCCACTTGTGCAACTTGCTATATACCTTATCTTATCCCTAATAATATCATATTAATATAATAAATATGATATATCATCAATTGGATAGGAATTAAATTCAATTTCATATATATAGATTTTTAAAATATTATAGAATAATCCTATATATTTTATTTTCTTGTAATAAATAGCTAATATATAGCTATGTGACATATTATAATCATAGATGATGAATTTAATCATATAAAAATATTTAAAACACTTTTCAAAACACTAATTTTAAAAATTAGGGTTTCAAAATTTAAGTATTTGATACATTTGATTCCATAATTCTATAGCATTATTTTGGTGATAAATAATGCTCTTATATCATAAAATAATCATAGGAATTTGAATTTTATAATTCCGTGATCATTTAGTGAGTTATCGACTATCTCTAAAATCGACGTTTGAAACGTCTCAAAATTCTCATAGGCTAATCATCTCTAAACGTTTAAAATAAAGTTATAACAACCTTATTTATTCCTATAATAATAGGAATTTGAAATTAAGCTTAATCGCTTAAAATATCAGAAGGCGAATCGTCGAATTTATCCGACGTTAGAACATTTAGTTCGAAGGAATATCGAAATTATATTCCTTAATTCACTAAGCATCGATGAATATCACACGATATTATCCAATTATGCTTGGTCAAAGTCAAGCATTGACTAATTAAGATTTTAATTATTGAGGCTAAAACCCTAATTACGATTTATATTGTCGTAATTAAGTTTTAAAATTACGGGATATTACAGGATCTCGCAAGGTCTATAAAACATAATCTCAACTTTCTTTTCTCCAAACATTGAAATTCTTTCAATGGAGAACTTTAATATACTTTGTCTCTGCATTCAAGATGCAACTCATATCTACGCATATCAGCGTAAGACTTTTGTCTATCATGAGCTTCTTTCTTTCATTGCCTAATTCGGCAAACATTTCATTCATTCCTTTCACAGAATTGGCTTTAAACTTTCCTCTTATTTACTTACTTTATCTCGATAAAGAGATGATCGATACTTTCTTTTATACTATACCTTACATGGGCTATGTTGCTCTACGATTATTGTCGTAGGTAAACTTAATAAGTGGAAAGAGCGTTTCCAACTTATACCTCAATTCTTTTATAAGCCAATTCATAATCTAAGGGTAACCTAAAATCCTTATACGATGTGAGACGACAATTTCCTTTGTAATTAATCGGGCTAACTCATTAGACCCGAGCGGCTAAATAGGCATGAACTGAACATACTTGGTAAGTCGTTTCTCGCTACCATATAGCGGTGTTATATTTTGACTTTGGAAATCCTATCTCAAATCCATTGTTACATCATCCCATAGGATCGTTGATACTATGCCTTCATTTACTGTGCAATTGAGGCGATGTTCGACAATTTCTATCTTCATTCTCTTAAACTTTATAAGGTGTTTTCCTTTTCTCGCAAAGATTTATCATCACTTAGGTGATCTTTCTGACATAGAGCATTAGTTACTATATTACTCTTTCACGGTGATAATTTATATCGCCGTAATCTTTTCTAGTTCAAGCAATCTCTTCCATTTCATCTCCAAGTCTCTTTGCTCGGAAAAGTATTTTAAACTCCTATGATCTATGCTAAAATATCACTTAAAACAAATTTGTACATTAACTTAGGAATTTCATTAAATTTTCGGTATTTATCAAACATATGGCATATAATTTCTAAAAATTCCAAATAATCACAATGAGTTCCTTTGCTTATATATAACATTAATCCATCATCAAAACAATTCCTTGAATTTTCGGTCATCACAACATAATTTAGAACATGCTTTAGCTTTCATTTAAATCACCAATATGAAGCATATAAATCATGCTCAACATACTTAATGAATAACCAAAACATGCTAGCATAATATTCTATTTTTCTCATTAAAACACATGCTTATAATTTAAATCGAACCATTAGAAATTGAAATTTTTAACGTATATTCGAAGCTCGTTCGATTCTTAACCTCTTTACCGGTGTCGATTGATTGTGCAAAGGCTTTAGTATCGAGGAATTTGGCTAGTAAAATTGAAGAACACTCAAGTTCTCTCTTGAGGAAGCTCACGACAAGGGTGTTAAGAAGAGAAGTGATTGTTTTGTTTTATTAGTCTAGCACTTAATACTTAATGTTAAAGGAATAAAGCAAGTGTTACACTTAATTTTCCTCTATAACTTACGGTCCACACCAACACACAATTGCAAGTCTTTTACTTTGTGACTCACCAACTTTATTACATCACTTATTCCCTAGTAATTGCTCCTTACAAGACTTAATTGAAGGAATCAAATCCTACTCCTTGATACAATATAGGCGTCGGCCACTTTATATCACAAAGGAAGAGTTTTATTTATTTTTCTTACACTACAATAGTATCTACACAATAATTCATGCAAGACATCACCTTAGTAATTACATCTTACACATTGAAAGAAACAAAATAAAATCCTACTTTTGCTTACAAGTATGCGTCACCACTTTCCAAATGAACAAAGGAATGAGTTTAAATTGTTTGTCTTATTACATAATAATATTCTACACACTAACATGCAACCATCACTTCCTAAGAGTTGTAAAATTTCTTCCAACCTCAAAAGTCCTCATTTACGGCTCCTACGATGCACAAGGCATCCCACTTGGTATCTTTCATTTATTACTTTGTTTCTTGTGTAGAAAATATATTATTTCCCATTTAATTACACACCATCAACGCAACATGGAAGAATTCAAAATCATTGAACCTATATTTATATAAGCTCACGACAATTTCATCCCCTAAGTGCTAAACATTTTAATTCCTTGCTATTAATTGTTATATAGCATAATATATGTCTTATATGATGAATTAAATCATAGGAAAATTTATTAAAATTATTTCATGTGTAAAAACCTAATTTTGAAATTAGGGTTTTGAAAATACAACTTCATCAATAATTATTCCTAAATTTTCTAGCATTATTTTAATGCTAAATAATAATCTAATTACATAAAATAATTATAGAATTTAAATATTATAATTCCTTGTTCATTGAACTAAAATTTCTAATTGTCTCTAACGTTGGCGTTTGAAAGCGTCTCAAAGCGTTCATAATTGACCCATCTCAAAGCGGTCGTAATAAAGTCGTAATGACTTTATTAATTCATTTCATTACTAAGGGAAGTTAATTCTAAGCTTCGTCACTTAGAAAATCTTACGAAATTTTAACTATCGATATTGATCGGCGTTAAAATATTCTTTAGAAATACTTTATATAAATATATTCCTTAATTCACAATCATTAGTGAATATGATATAGGAATTCATTACCTCATAAATAATCGAAATCATTATTCGATAATTTACTAATTCAATTATTTCAGCGAAACCCTAATTTACGAAATTAAATTATCGTAATTAGGCCTTTAATTATTCGGGATATTACAATAGCGCCACAAGTACAAGAATGGAAAAAGCCAGTATTTTCCACACCAATGAGAGGTCGACGAGAACCAATGAAGACTCTTCCTTGCCGAAATGTCATAAATTGCACAAAAGGTGTGCTTGGCGGGCGATGGATTCTTTAGATGTGGTTTGAAGGGCCACTTTGCATATGATTGCCCAGTGACGCATGGGAATAGTGGAGAGGCCAAATCAGCGGGCCATGCCCAACCACTCGGGGCCATTCAATATCAACCTCGGCCTCGGCGACCACAACAACAACGACGGTAACAACCACAACACAGCAACGGCAAAGAAGGCGGCGGCAACATGCAGAACCAGCAATGGCAAGCGCCGTCACCCAACCGCACGCAGTGGAGCTATGCTGCGCATCGAAGGCGAAGCGAACAAAACCAGGGCAACCTGGCAGGTATGGGAAAACTTCTCAACATACCTATAATACTTTTGTTCGATACGGGTGCTTCACATTCTTTCATAGCAAAAGCATGCGTAGATATGTTAGAACTCGAATCAGAACAAGCAGATCAAGAAATGCGAATATCTTTCCCCATAGGAGGGATTATGACTATCACTCATGTTTGCTCGAATCGAGAGTTGAACCTAGGATCACTTAAGGTTCTAGCAAACAACGAACATAATAACTATGGGAGATGTAGATATAATCGAGGATGGATTGGTTGGCGAAAACCATTCCACAATGCACGTATAGCGGAGGAAAATTTCGTTTCATTTTCCTGGACAAGAAGCTACGAGCTTTCATGGAATCAACATGGGGAAAAAGATCCCGATTATATCCGCGCTGAAAGCAAGGAGAATGATAAACAAGAAAGGAAGTCGGGCATTCCTTGTTTATTTGAATGGAGAAGATAAAACAGAGATAAAAGTTGAGGATGTGGAAATTGTTCGGGAATTTCCAGATGTTTTTCCCAAAAATTTACCAGGATTACCCCCTGATAGACAGTTGGAATTCACCATCGACCTGGAACCAGGATCAGCCCCAGTGTCGAAAGCACCTTATCGAATGGCTCCAAATGAATTTGAAGAATTGAAAATCCAAATCCAAGAGCTGTTGGATCTAGGTTTTATCAGACCTAGTGTATCACCTTGGGGAGCACATGTCTTGTTTGTCAAGAAGAAAGATGGTTCCTTGAGAATGTGCATAGATTATCGGGGCTGAATAAGCTGACACTCGAGAACAAATATCCTTGCCAGGATAGATGACTTGTTTGATCGATTCTGAGGAACAAGTGTGTTCTCAAAGATCGACCTCAAGTCGAGTTATTATCAACTCAGTGCGACCGTAAGGCGTATCAAAGGCGCATTCGAACAAGATATGACCACTATGAATTTATAGTTGTGCCATTCGGATTAACAAATGCACTAACCGTGTTCATGGATCTCATGAGCAGTGTTCCATCATACTTAGACAAATTTGTCTTAGTCTTCATAGATGATATTCTCATCTATTGAAGAATGAGGAAGAACATAAGGAACACTTGAGAACGGTTTTGCAATCCTTAAGATCGAACGACTTTTGCTAAATTCTGCAAATGCGAATTTTAGCTGAAGGAAGTAATGTTCCTTGGACACATTGTGTAATACCCCAAATTTTTAAAGCTTAATTACGATAATAAAAATCGTAAATTAGGATTTCGTCTCGATAATTGAAATAGTGATTTATCGAATATTGATTTCGACTATCTATGATACGAAGATCCTTATATTATATTCACTATGATTAGTGAATTAAGGAATATAATTTATATTATTCCTTCGAAAGTATTATTCTAATGTCGATTAAATGTCGATCGTTAGTCATACGACATTTTCTAAGCGACGAAGCTTAGAATTAAATTTCCTTATTAATGAAAGGAATGAATAAAGTGAATGTCACTTTATTATGAACATTTTAGAGATGATTCAATTATTAAAGTTTTGAGACGTTTTGAACGTCAACTTTTTGAGGTGATTCGAAAACTTAGTCTAATGATCAAGGAATTACATTATTTAAATTCCCATGATTATTTTATGTTATAAGAGCATTATTTTTATTAAAATTATGCTAGAGGAATTAAGGAATAAAATTTAAGCCTATTTTCGAAATGGTGTTCGAAAGTTAGGGTTTTGTGACATAGAATTGTTCTAATTATTTTTCTATGATTAAATTCATCATCTAGGACTTATAATATGTCACATAGCTATATATTAGCTATATGTTGCAAGAAAATAAAATGTATAGCTTTATTATTATAAAAGTGCCGAAAATGTGGCTTTATAGTGTGATATGAATTGAATTGCTACCAAGTTGAGGATGTATTGTAATAATTATATTAATAAGATATTTTAAAGAATGAGATGAGGTGTTTTTAACATGTTGTGCAAGTGGGATGAATCTATCCCTAAAAGTGCCGATGCATATGTATAGAGAATAAAGTTATGATTTTTCCTTATTTTGTGATAGTGATTGTGACGACCCGACTTCCCAAGGAAGTACGGATCATATGGATCGTCACTGGTATGATAAAGCAGCGGATATAAACATAACTAATCATTGAAATTAACCATTTAACTACTCAATAACGCATAGACTAAAAAGGGATAAGCTATTCAATACCAACTCGAGTCACGGAAGGACTCGTCAAAGGTTCGAGGTTCAAATATAACCTAATCGGGCACAATTCGAGGCAGTGCGACCTCAAGTTCAATACGGTATGAAAACAATTATAATCAAAACATCAAAATAATATCAGAGTTAGGCAGAAAATAAACGTGTGGACATGCATATGACGATGCATGCCCAAGGTTCCAGAAACCTTTCTAATAAAGCATCAAAACAACTGCTACTCTGCACCACCTCGCACCCATCATCGATCATTGCTCAACCTGCACATCAAAAACGAGATGCAGGGCTAAGTACAAAAGTACTCGGTGGACTCATTCTGAAAACATTTTCTTTATCAAAAGTTATTGAGCTGTCCATAATAGCACATGAGGATTTTAGTTAAAGACTCATGCTATCAAACATTTATCATTTTCCCAAAGCGTCCGGCGGACTATTTCATCCACGTTGTTCCATATCGATCATTCATTCATTCGCGCACTATGGGTGGCCACCTACACATAGTCGCCGTAACGATCGAGGTAGCTAACCTTAACACACAATCACACGTGTACACAATCCGAGTTAGTCCTTAACTAAGTCGGATCCGATCGATACCCTTTTTAATGTTGGTGGACCAACACGTTCACATACCACATTGGATATACCAATCTCGGATAGGATCACAACAAAACATAAACATTTGGCGATCGATAACAATTTATGCGATAATATTTCATAAAGCTTTTGTAAATCATGCTTTGAGATAAACATGCATGTCATTTTTGGTTCAAGAGAGCCCACCTGCTAATCCAAAGCTAGTAAGTCTAAATGAGCAGGGTGTGGTTGTTCTTCCTCGCCGACTACATACGATCAAACCCTTCATAAGAAAATAACATTTCTTAGATTCTTTCTATCGATCGAAGGTCGTTTATAAATTATGACTTAAAGTTCCCACTTAGGGTTTCTTTATGATTTCATGTGATTATTTTAAGATAATTTCTATTATCTTGCATTCCCAATTCGAGCTATATTACTTCATCGTTCATGGCGAACTTGATTATGAATCACATATTCGAGTCTATCCTCGACTCTTAACCTTAGTTTTATTCTAAGCGTTATTCGTTATAGATTGTCGGTAATCAAATTTTGATTGGTATATTAGGATATTCTCGAGCCACTAACTAGACTTAACAATTATAGTTCGTCTAGTAGGTTATGCTTGACGACTTGTCGTGTGTACGACAAATAAAGAGGAGTATTGACTTATGATTCAGTGAGCACATGCTATCATGTAAGTAAGTACTTAAGAATAAGCGAAGTGCTTTGGGAATATTAACTCCACTTTTGGGACATAAGGATCGACATCTTATGTTCTAATCTTTGCTTACACATTACGACATTGTTTGTTTCTCTTAACTCGTCGGAGATTATATAAGTCGTATAATCGTTATTCGTTATCGAGTTGTTTTAACGCTCAATCTAATATCGTATTGGGTTGTCGTTATTGAGTATTAACGTTGTAGCTCGGCTTTTGGTTTTCTAACTTAGGAACTCACGTTTGAGTATCCTTTTAATAGTTGCAAACCCTAATTTATGTCTAACCGATTCTCGTTGATTCATTCTTAAGTTATCGAAATTGGTCGATTTCTTTTGGATTTCGTGCGTATAGTATTATGTTTTTTATGTTAGGGTTTTGGTTTGTCGATGCAACATAAACATAAACATTGACACCCAACAATACCATACACAACATAAACTTTACTAAAGCATTAGAAAACCATAATTTCTAACATAATATACAATCATTGTGTATGTGTGCATAAATGTTCCATTCATTCACCATAATCACAACCATTTATTCTAAGCTTATAATTTCACTATCATATCATTATTTAACATTAGAAGTAAACCCATACTTAGCCATTTTGTTCGTTTTCGATAATTAGCAACAATTAGCATATGTATCAATAAAATCATGTTATACTCCTATCATAATATAGAGTTTAATTACCAACTCAATATCATCATATAAAATTTCAAATCATAGGTTAAAACATATAGTTTTCGGTAATCACCATTTAATGAGCTTTGGTGTTCAATAAATTCCACAAAATTTTATCATGCTTATACCATATACTAAACATGAAATATCATTTCATATCATGCATTAAAATTTAAACCCATGCTTTTCACCCTTATATATTTTCGGTAATCATATATATATACATACTCAATAAATTTCATTCCTTCACAACATGTTTATATTATGCAATAACATGTAATATTAATATTGAACATCAATTAATATTTATAATATGAACCAAATGCTTGGAATTCCTTTTATCCTCATACATATTTTACATATGTGTTGATAATTCCCAACAATGCATATTAGGTTCATATTATTTCTACACATAACATATCCTATCATTTTCAACAAATGAAATCAAATAAATCCTTAGATATATACATATAGTTTTCGGTATTCAAAGGGAAAATAGGAGTAGTGTCTCAAAAATTTCAAGATTAATATATGATGTTCATATCATATATTAAACACTATATCTCAACAATTTCTCAACAAATAAAATCAAACAATGGCTTAAAAATACTTAAATATATTCTGCCCATTTTTGAAAAATAGGAGTAGTGTTTCAAAAATTTCAAGATTAATATATGATGTTCATATCATATATTAAACACTATACCTCAACTATTTTCCAACAAATAAAATCAAAATACAAGAAAATTCCAAAAATATTCTGAAAATTATGATACTTATTCTACATGCTCCTAATACATTAACAAGCAACAATATCAAATAATATTCACAAAAGCTTGCTTTATCACATATAAAAGAAATAATGCATAAATAAAAATTATTAAATATGCTCCAAAAATTCTGAAATTTTAACTACGAAATTAGAACATCATTCTAAGAATTTTTAATTCATTGCTTGAGTATTTGATGGCTCAAAAGTTACGAAAACAATTGAGGAGCAAACTAGGGTTTTGTGAAATAAATCGAGAAAATCTAAAAAATTCTACTCCATTACAAATGGGAGAATGATGAGTACTACCTTTGTATGGTCTTAAAATAATTATTTGGAGGTTGGAAGGGTTTGAGAAGGAGGATTAAAGGCCACAAAGTGTGAAGAACAAAGAGAATTTTGAAAATTAGAGAAAATATGTTCCAAAGGTTGTGAGGCTGTAATGGAAGGTTCACACACTGTATTGGCAGCCTAAAGGGCTGTCATTACTCATTTGGGGTGGTCTTGGTGGTAGTTGGGAGAAGGATTGGTCAAATTACATTTTGGCATGTTAATACCGACTCTTTAAGTTTTAACGCTTTCGATTGATTTCTCGAACCTTAAGGTTTTATTTTATTAAATATCCTTTAAATGAATTATTTCAATTTTATAAAAATTTCATGAAGTTCGGACGACGTCCGATAAGTCGATTCAAGTTATCGCGGAAAAAGCGATTCGGCGATTAAATTATGCTCATTCAAAATTCTATTGAATTATTGAGATTTCATAATTTATTTGAGTCTTATAAATCATATTTTATTGATTTAGACCCTTGGTTCGAGTTTTGAATCGTTCGGATCAATTTAGGGTTTTCCCGGTATATTTTTCCCCGCGTTCGGTTAAGTTCTTCGGGAATTTCTTTCAGAAATTGATTCTTATAATTGCTAAATTCATAATAATATATTCCTTAATGATTTTGAGTGTTATCAATAATTATCATGGTTAGCATGATTTGGAAGTTGACTAGGCTCGTAAATAGTGCTTTTAAGACTGATCGGACAAGTATTCCCGAAAATTCTCATTCTTTGGCTTCTCACATGTTTTCGTGAGAGGATTATAGAAATGAAATCATTTTGTTAAGATTCACTCTCGATCTTTCATTCTATGTTCAGGCTATTCAGAAAACTCTAATCCGGTAGGACTAGTCACTAGTTTTTGATTTCTCTAGTTTTCGATGTCCGAATCGATTCTAATTCGTTTCATTGGTTACCTTAAACATAATCAAGGTCTAAGCATCACTAATAATTGGTCTAAGCTTCACTAATAAAAGTTTTAAATTTTTCGGGTTATTACATACCATCCCCCTTAAAATAAATTTCGTCCCGAAATTTGTTAACCTTGGAAAAGATCTGGGTATTTCTCTTTCATAGCTGATTCTAGCTCCCGGTTGCTTCTTCTTGATCCGTTGTGGATGCGTCTCTAATCTCGATCATCTACTCCATGTCAGTCGGTCTAATACTCTTGCTACTCCCACTTCGTCCAGGTAGAGTGGTGATCGACATTCTTTCCATAAAGAGCTTCGTGCGGGGCCATTCAATAGTTGCTTGGTAGGCGTTGTTGTAGGCAAATTCCACAAGTGGTAACACTTGTTCCCAACTTTCTCCTCTATCGAGGACAACGGTTCTCAACATGTCTTCAGCGTTTGAATGGTCGCTTTCGGATGTCCCTCAAATGCAATGGGTAGAGCAGCATCTTGAAATGTAGTCGAGTCCCCAATTCCTTTTGTAAACTCATCCATAATCACGGATGTAAACTTGGATCTCTATCGACGTAATAGTCTTGAGACTCCATGTAGGCGTATGACCTCTCGAGCGTCTGTACAGTGTGCTGAGTCTGTCTCGACCCATGTGTGTCGGAATGGGTGAAAATCGCGCTTTTGGTTGACGATTGATGATGACCCGAATAAGCGGTATTTCCCTTTGTGATTTGGGCAGCCGGTAACAAAATCCATGGCTATATCATCCATTTCCATTCCGGTATGTCTAGCGGTTGTAAGGATCCATACGATCGTTGGTGGAGTCTTTAATTGTTGGCACGTCAAACAACGTTCTACGAATGAAGCTTCGTCTCGCTTCATTCCATCCCACCAAAATTTCTCTTTGAGATCTTGGTCCATTTGGTGCTTCAGGGGTGTCGGTGTAAGAAGTCACATGGGCTTCCGCAAGATCTCGCTCCTAAGCACTTCGTCTTACGGAACACACACTCTCGTCATACTGACAACATGTTATCTGTTGTTTCTTTAAAATTCTTGTGGTTGTTGTCCTTGATCTTGGTTCGTATTTTCTCTAGTTTCTTGCTCTTCCTCACGAGCTTCAAGATTCGGGCTCTTAAGTGCGGATTGCGATCAACGCGTTGTCTGACCCTCTGTGTCAAAGGCGGGTCTATGACTTTGATGTTCATCCTCTGAAATTCCTTTATAAGTATTTCCTCATGGTGAGGAGACATCCCAAACTAGGGTGGGATTTGTGACTCGAGGCATCGGCTACAACATTAGCCTTGCACGGGTGGTAATTGATACCACGGTCGTAATCTTTCACTAGTTCTAACCATCTGTTGCCTCGTGTTAAGATCTTTACGCTCGAAGAAATACTTGAGCTTTTATGGTCGTGATAGATCTCACATCTAACTCCATAAAGGTGATGCCTCCAAATCTTTAAGGCATGTACGACCCTTTGCTAATTTCAGGTCGTGCGTGGGATAGTTCAACTCATGTAGGCATAATTGCGTTGAAGCATAAGCAATAACCTTGACTTCTTGCATCGATACACATCTAGTCCATTCTTTGAAGCATCGTGTAGATTGTGTATTCTTTATACGCCTCGATCTTTGCTAAATCACAGTCTTTGTCGTCGACAACTCCTCCGGTCTTTGGAAACTAGCCCCTTTCGGCGGTCCATGTGTACTTGATCCCTTCTCAGCAGTTGGGTCATGGGTTTGGGCTATCGTTGAGAATCCTTGATAAATCTTCGATAGTAGCCGGCAAGTCTAAGAAACTCCGAATTTCATTTGGGTTCTTGGCGATTCCCATTCCGCAACGTGTCGATCTTGAGGGTCTACTTTGATTCCTCGGCGGACACGATGTGACTAAGAATGTCGACAGCCAAACCAGTCGCACTTGCTAAACTTGGCGAAGAGTTGCTCTTACCTCAATGTTTGCGACCACAGATTACGAAGTGCTCTTTGTGTTCTTGGTTATTCTTGGGTATATTAGGATATAGTATATGAATACTAAGACAAATTTGTCTAAGTATGGGTGAAATACCCTATTCATGATATCCATAAATCTTTATTTGGGGTATTGTAAGTCGAAAGGGCATAACGATGAATCGAAATGACCGTACCTTATACGGAAGCCGTTTAGAGTACATCCTGCGGTCTAATTCTTAGTTGGTGATATCGACTTTAGATCTATCTTTGAAAAGACTCTGCTCCTTAAGTTGATCAAGCGGATCGTCGATTCGAGCGAAGGATACTTATTCTTAAGAGTTACTTGTTTAACTCTCGATGATCATGCACGTTCTCAAGTGTCGTCCTTCTTTCTTTACGAAAGGACGGGTGCTCCCCATGGAGACACTCGTTCTAATAAAACCTAACTCGAGAGTTCTTGCTTTTGGATTTTCAATTCCTCAAGTTCCTTTGGTGCCGTTCGGTATGGATCTTTCGACACGGGCGAGAACACGGTTCGAGGTCGATCGTGAACTCGATCATCGGTTTGGCGGTAATCACGGTAGTTAAATGCGGAAATACATGGGATACTCATTCGCGATCGAGACATCTTCTATCATTCTCTCATTCTGCTTTTCCTCTAAGAGATGAGCGAGGTAGGCGTGGTTCTGTCTTGTTCGACAGCGTCCTTGCTTGTAGCGCGAGATATGATTGAGACTCTCCTCCCATGCGGATCCGTGAAAGTCCGTAGGTTTCTCTCGGGATGTTGGAAAAAATTTCCTTTCATTACATAGGATGGTCGTATTATGTTCGGTTAACCAATCCGTTCCTAGGATTATGTCACATCATCGATCGTAGGTATGGCGTGAAGGTTATCTGTCATGACCTTAAGTGAGCTAGTCCAGTTCTAGGTTCGAGCATATGTGGGTTATCGTTCTTATGCCTTCTCTTGGAGAAGAAATTCTCATGATTTGTTCAGCGCGTTTAGGATCTAATCCTAAGTTCTCTACGCATGCTTGACAATAAAAGAATCGGCGCTAGTATCAAACGATGGGATAACAGACAATTGGAGGTGTTCCCATACCGCTAAGTTTCCTTACTGCTTCCTCCCTTTCGCCGATAGCGAGTGCATCCTCCCCGTGCATCAACAATACTCTCGTGCGAGTGTGTCACCACTATAGAAGCGTAACTGGTCTGCCTCTAGAAAATCCATGTTGCGGGCACTTTCAACAAGCCCCAATCTCTCCCACCTAACAATGACTCAGTCTCCTCGGCGGGAGAGTGGGAAATCTCTTTCTATGATCTGTGACTTGCTTTAGCCGGAGTACTCGAGAGAGAACTTTCTAAAGATTCCCTATTGCTGATTCCAGATCGATCTAACTCTCTGAATCAGGCTCCTTTGCTTGATCACGAATGAAATTCCAAACACGCGTCCGGATCGTATCTTGTGGCACCCCATTCACGCTTGATGGTGTCACAAATGTCGAGAATGTCTCAAGATGGGCATTCGGATCCTCCGTCACTCACTCTCCGAAGCTTCTCCTCTAACCATGCCGATAGGCGGCTTCAACTCGAGTTATTCGACTTCACCTCCCAGCACCTATCCCGTCTCCTTGAAATTGCTCGGCTGGAGGTCGAACATGTAGTTTAGAGGTCTCCTCGAGTAGGGACTAGAATTCATGTTAGCCATCGACGTTGCATCTCCATAAATTCCGCGAAGGCGTGCGCTTTGTTCGAGGAGGTACACCCCGTTGTTCGATTTCTTGCCATCTCTGCCTTTTTCTTCTCTGTTCTTTCTCCTTGGGAGTCTCGATTTCTAGATCTAACATGGCTCGGAGGTCCCGGGACCTTGTGGATCATAAACACAAGAAGAAATAAAGAAATTAGATCCAAACAAACAAAGAAAAAAAATATACAACTTGAATTAATAATTCGAATTGTTAAGTTATTCCAATATACATAACTTACAATCCGAACTAGCCAAATTTGATCGCTCACTTTTCTAACACGAACGCAGTATATGGTAAGACGAGTATCGTATCAGGATTATAACACAAAACACGTAAGCTATCTCAGACAATAATTCATCATTATCAAGCAACAAAAATGGTTTGAAAGTTTTAGGCTTGATATTAAATCCAAGCAAAGGTAGCAACTTGAAAATAAATGAAAGAATAAAAACTCAAAGAGATAACAAGATAGAAAGACTAACCCGTGGATGCATTAATCTACCCGAACGTATGTTTATCCTGCTTCCTATCAACCAATTTTAATCCGGACAAGATAGAAGATCACATATAACCAACAATCCATGTTCGACAATTGTATGCGTTGATTACTAATTTTCCTATTATCATACGCTCTAGAGGAAAATAGCAACTCAAAGGATCACAAAGAATATGCTTCCTACGAATGTTCCTATCTCGCCATTGACCAGAGACTATTCGTATCATGCATTCGAATCGATTGACAATTAAAATGGTTAAGTAATTAACTCGCAAACTATGATATGCATCAAGATTGATAAATCAACACGTATAATTAAGCACCAAGAATCAGCAATCAATGCCCGAAGGTAAATAGCAATAGCGAGAAATCACAACATATAGTGATAGAATCATGCAAACCTGGGAGTTAGAGGAAATTAAGCTAAACATAATTAATGGAATAAAATACTGAAACAATCATAAAACACAGAATTAAATAGATAAAACCCGTAGGGTGGCGTTAAGAACAATCGTTGGTTCAAATCCCAACCTCGGTGGAAAAGCGGGAAAAGATGCAATTGCGTCGGACAAAAACATTCCAAATCGAACAATGCGTAGAACAACTAGAACTATGAAAACTAATGCTAGAATCAATCTAAATCAAAGCTAGAGTGCATGGTATGAAAATCATGAAAAGCGAGAAAACGTGTATTTTAGGTGCGGAGCGTTGGGGGCGGAGCGAAGCCTATTATAGGCATAGCTGGAAACCTACTTTGGGCCTTCCGGGCGCCGTGGCCAATCGCGTAGCCGTCGAGTGCCGTGCTCAGGTCTTTCGAACTGCGACGCGCTTCTGCGGCACACTAGTGCGGTTAGTATTGCGGCTGTCGGTCGCCTAGCCATGTCGCGAAATCGAGCGTTTTCTTCACACGTTGGGTAGCATCCGCGCTACGCATGATGCCGGAGTCGCTCGTGTGATTTGCCTCGCGCGACTTAGCGCCTCTCAGGTGGTTAGCGAGACATCATTTTGCGTTGCTATCAGGCTCGCTCGGGCCAGCTGCGCAAGGTGGTCGCTAGGCCCCTGCTTTTGCCCTTCTTTCGCCGTGCTCGCTCCATGCTGATTTTCAACTTATAAGCACAAAACACCAAAGGAACCCAAGGCGTATCTTCCAAATATGATAAAAGCATTGAGATCCAGACATAAAAGCACTTTATTTATCTAAAATCATCTTTAAATATCAACAATAAGCGTGAAATGGGCGTTATCGCTTCCAAAAGATTGTTCTCGAACATTATCAATTGTGCAAAATTCTTGTTGTAGTTAATTATATATGAGCATGACTATGAATATAATAAATGTTTGTGAATTAAATATACAAGATAGATCCTCCAGAACACGAAAATGTAATTTTCCTATAGTATCTGAGAAGACACCTTTACTAGGACGGCAAAGAGGCTAGTAGTAGTTGGTATCCATAAAGAGATTACGATGGAGATGTTTCGATTTTACAAAGTCGGGCTAGTGGAAAAGGGTACAACAAAGAGAGTGATTGATTATGATGATACCTTTTAGCATGTAGCAATGCTCAAATGTACTAGAATCCTTTTAGGCATAGCAATCAAATGAACCTAAATGTTCTGACAAATGGATGTAAAAAAAATGATTTCTAAACGTACATTTGAGAAATGTCGAGATGTCATAATGGGCATCCTCAGTTTTATTAAGAGGCGTAAGCATTTAGTTTGGAAGCTCGAAGTCCATTTATGAGCTTAAGCAAGCTTTCCTCGGGTCATGAAACACGATTTTGAAAAGGTGTTTTCCGAGGTCAAGAAGAAAATGTTGAGCTTATCTCAGAGATCCTTCATCGACTGATTGCTCGCTTTAGCATCTACTTCTAAAACGTGACTTGCTTGCCTTAGGCATGACTGTTTCTTAGAGGGAAGTCTCAAGATTAAAAATGAGATAGAGAAATGAGGCATTCCTACACTTCCACCATAGGAAGTCTAATCGTATGCAAGGATCTCAAGGCCACGAGATTCTACATCTACTATGCGAGCATAGTGGCAAGATAGTTTGAGATTCGGATTTGTATCCCAAAAGCTATTTATTGGTCAGTTTGTATACAATATTTTATGTTATCACTATTCGGATCTTCTTCAATTATTTATGATTTCATATGTTGTCCTTTATCTCATACAAAAGTTAGATCATACAGATGAGTAAAAGATTATAGAAATTCGATAATTTGTTAAGCTAAGTTGAGATATAAGTTTATATCACGACTAATATAACTTGAGGACGAGTTGTTTATATGTCTAATATTGATAAGAAGTAACGGAGTAACTCAGTATGATAATAAGGTTAGTGGTACTTCTTCAGTCCCCGCACACTGGCATGTTTTCATTTTAAAATTAATTATCTCTTGAAAGGTGCGTGAGTCCTACCTAATGTTTTTCACTTTAACAACTTTATACCATTCTCAAATAATAGTGACGAAAAGAAATGTCAGTCTTGTGGAATTGGTGAGTACTACTTAGAAATTAATTAAGAGATTAATTATTTTAAAGCGATCGAGTGTTATAAATAATTAATGGACGTGCGATATCTTAAATATGTAGGTTATAAGTCTAAGTACAACTCACTCAACTTTCGTAATAAGGGTAAGTCACATTTATTCTCTAGTGAATTAATAAATGTTTATGAATTAAGTTATGTTCGATCAGGAACATAAGAGAATGATTTATTTTAGGTCATTTTATTCCTTGAATTTGATCATCGACTTGGTCCATCAAAGCTTCTGCGAATCTTCAATTTCCCTATGAGTCCTGTGGGATGAGTTATGTTAATGTATTATTAATTTAATACATCCCCTAGTCTAGATAAGATTATCCGATATGAAAAGGTATTAAGAGATCATTATTATATTTATTACATATGCTATAATCCTAATCAAATTAAGATTCTAAAAGTACTCTAAATACATTGTAGGAAAGTCAATTGAGTATCCACTACCATCAGTAAATTTAAAATCCCACAGAGAGAGAAAATTTGGTGTTCTCATAGATTGCTCTCACTCAGATTAAGATCATGCAACCTGAACACGCCCAAAGATTAAAGTCGGAGTTAGTTATTGATAAACTATGGCAGTAAAGTCTCATGTAAACACGAATAAACTATATGTGCGTAATTAATATCATAGAGCATGCTAGGGAATATAATCAATGTATGTTCAATTAAATATCCAAGATAGATTCTTGAAACACATGAAAAAATCTTATTTCTCTTCAATGGGAGATGTTACCTTATACTTGATAGTTAGATTTTGTTTTAACAGATGTTTTATATGTGCAAGTTTTGGCAACCCTTATTTTCGTTTCAAATTATTTGTTAAGGTATTCGTTATTTCATAAGTGGTATTTCATCATGAGAAAAGATTAGTCTTGTGGCACTTTACTTATTTCTTTTATTACGATCGCTAAGCATGAGACCTATAATTATAAACGTTGCATTTACTTCAGTGAACCATAAAAGAGAAGTTTCTTCAGAGAAAATACATATCTTCGGCATCTTAGATCTAGGTCACTCAATCCTAAATAGGATCCAAGACCGATAAGGACTGGGCGTTCGGGATATATGGTTACTCCATTTCCGGTCATCATCAGTATAAAGAAAAAGATACCGATTAGCCCTTCAAAGAAAGGCATGAGCCAAAAGACGGTTGTAATTCATCCTGACTTGTGGATGTGATGCCACTGTCAAGGTACATGAGTAGTATTTTGCACTTTCAGACAACTTACTCACGAGCATTATTTACACGCTTTGTCGCAGTGAATGCTTTGAGAAATTCAAATTTTAAAGCGTGATAAGAAGCTTAGGTAGTATTGAAGTCATTGCGGTGCGATCTCGATAGCTGAATACTCGACACAAATTCAAAGATTATTTTGAGTGTGATTACATCCTAATGAACATCAGAACACCGCAACAAAATGGCATGTAGGAGGAAGATAAATAAGGCCTCTTTAGAGATGGTTAGATCAATGATGAGTTATCAACGTCTGTATGTTTCATTTTGGGATATGCTTTATAAACAACAACAAAGTATGTTTTCCATCTTGACCAATCTTCTCTATAACTCATTATTGATCTAACCAACTATAAAAGTGTTATATTTCTTCTTTCAGCTATAAATTCTATCTGTGTGTGCCTGTGTGTCAACTCAGATGTAATCCCAACTTCGACAGTAATCTTTGAACTCGTTTCTGTGGTATTCGCCACCCGATCAAACTACAACGACTTGATACTTTCCGCAACTTTCTCCCTTCATTCATAAACTCTTGATCTCAAAGCATTCAGCACTTACTAGAAAACATGTAAATGTATCCGAACTTTGAGTAATCATCAATGAAATGACAAAATACTCATACCTCCACGAGCTCTGAGCGACATCAGTCCACATATGTCATATCTAATTCAATACTTCTTTAGCTCTATACCTTCTGCATTGAGGGTCCTAGTCGACATCTTTCCCTATACATGATTCGATCGATTGGGAATGACCTTAAATTCATTCATCCCTCCATCTTTAACCAATTCTTGGATCCATTTAGATTGATGTTACCTAATCTAAGATGCAAATATATGTATAGACAAAGAAATCTTTCTTTATATGGTTTGATAAAGTAGATGTAATATAATTATAGGTATCATAATTAGCGGTTGTAGAATATAGAGAACAAGAAAAAGTGACATCATAGATAAACTCGCCATTTCATGATAGAAACACCATTATCTAAAGTAATAGAATATCCATTACAAAAGGTTTGAAATAGAAATAAGGTTCATCGAAACTCCAGAAATATATAGAATATCTCAGAAAACCAAAACTGAACTATCAAAGCATAAACTTCTCCAGCGCAACGTACGTGATTTTTACCGTATTTCCATGAGAGTTGTTATCTCTTCACTTACTTATCTTATCCTGTGGAAGCCTACGCAAGTGCTAACATATATGATCATCGCACTCGTATCTAATGCCTATGAATGAGTAGAACAAGTCACCAAAAATATTTCCACTACTACATTAATGAGCGCCACTTCTTTACCTTGATCACATCGAGTTAGCCTTCAGAGGCTTAGTATTACCACACTGAAATATTTACACCTCTTTCGGCTTCTTCACGCCGCGAGGTCCATGCCTTTGCTCTCATGCTTTCTCTTGCTCTACAACCTCAGGCCCATTTCTCTTCCACCTTCGATGGAGACAATGGACCCTCTGACGTGTTGTTAGAGCATGTGCACCTTGCCCATAACCCCTTTTGCTACCACTAAATCATGAGCAAGAGTTCGAGTGTTACTCTTTCTTTCATGATAGTTTAACATGGAAGTTCTCAAAGAGTTGGGCAAAGTGCTTGAATGATATCGACCTTAGCTCCGCCAGATATCCCTCTAATCTAATCAGATTAAGACTATCCATGAGATAGGCCATGTTAGTTAGTTTGTGCATCGAACTTCTCTTCATCCATCTTACATGCTAAGATTCTCTCGTCATGGGAGGCGAATGGTCGATCGACTTGCATACTTATTCTGAGACTAAGCTAAATTTGAATTGTCTCCAATTGATTGATGTTGCAACTACAAGCTTTCAACATCGTAGTCACCATATAACATTTGGTCGTATTGTTGACTTATGCCAAAGCTGTCTTTCAGCTCTACGCGTCTTTGCATGTGCAAGCGAGGCGAGGTTTGGGAAGTATAGAACAAAAGTGTTCTTCACGATAAGAACATATTCCACTCGATCATCGTAGTCGGTTGATAATTTTATGGAGCATGTTGATAATCGTAGTAAGATACATATCTAAGAGTAAATATAAACACATAATCATACAATCTGCATATAATTCTAACATGATAATGTTGTAGTCCTTTGATAAAACAATATATATCTGAAACCTCCAATTTCTAATGAATGCCATATGAAAGCCATGCATGTGGACATTTACACGCGGCCTCTCAATCGGACTAAAATATACCTTTTAGTTGTTTAGTTTCATTCGATGTCAGGTTTATCTTTATGAAAAATAAAACTAATAATTGGACCTTAACTATTACGAGAAGTGACATCGTGGAAGTTATACTGAGTGATTCCAAAGCAACGCCACAAATTTGACCGAGAATTTAAATTTAGAACTATACTCACTCTGGACCAGTACCGCTTTCAATTCATTTTGTTTTTCATCAAATTTTAAATCTATCTCTAGAAAACTTGAAAATCTACGCAAGCCAGGCGTGATGCTTCTGCATGAAACTCCAACTTCTCATAGATTAAAATATTTTATTTAGAAGTCTCATCTAACAAACTTATGATAAATGGTACAAGCAAGCCACAGTGTGGACATTTACTCAAAACGATCGCCACTTTATCTAGAGACCAATTGTAGGTCTTGATAATTTTAATTGAATTAAAACTCTAGTTTTTTACTTCAAAAGGTTTGTCCATAGCGGATCACATAATCCTAAATATTCTTGTCTAGCTAAACATGTAAAACATGCTCATAAATTCTAACTCATGCCAAAAATTGATAAATCTAGCATGCTTGCATAAATGCATTCAAGTCATGTAAATATATAAACCATGCTTCTACATCATTAAACATTTATTACATGCTTCGCATACTTTAAACTTCTAGGACATGCTTAGACGATAATTAATAAAATAAACTCATTTATCCCCTTTCGGGATCCTATACGTGATGGAGTCGAGGTCCGCTTGATATTGTGGCCACTTTTTTAAATTATTTTCTACATTCATTTAGATGTTAGATTAAATAGTTTCCTAGTTTAATTAGGTCTGTTTCTATTAGTTAGTTTCCTACTTTGATAAGTGCTCAGTTCTTTGATAAGGATTAGATTCATTTCCTTATATAAAGTGACATGTAAGCAAACGAAAATATTCATTTTGATTTTTCAATATATGTGAGTTTTATTCTCTTCATTAGCTCTTCGATTTTCTTGAGATTTGCCAAAAATTCATTTATCGCGATCAACGAGATATTCATCCCTCGTTGTGTGTCTTCATCGCCTCGTTGTTCCAGTCAGATTTCATGTTGAGGTCGAGCAACATCTTGACCTATATCACTGGGTTAGATTCGAAGTTTTGGGATATTCCAGCGTTATCTTCCATTCGCGTGTCATTAGATCCTTCATACAAGCAAGGATCGTGATCATTTAGTATCGAGTCCAGTCTAGGGGTGCAGATCGGTCTTGATCGACGATCGACAAATTTTCAAAATCGAAAACCGAACCGAGCGATTTTTTAACCGAACCAACCGATTTATAATTTCGACCGATCAGAAAACCGAACCGAAACCGATGGGTTTCGGCGGACCAACAACACAAATATAAATTATATATATATTTTCAAATAAACATATTTTTATCCTAATTATTTAATTAAAATATTAATTAATTATTATATAAAATATATAAATATATAAAAATAATAGTTTCGGCGATTACAACCAAAACGCAAACGAAAACCGAACCGAAAATCGATTTTAATTAAAATTTGAACCGAACCGAAAATCGACTTCTTAAAAACGAATCGAACCGACCGAAATCGATCGTTGGTGCTTTTTTCGGTTCGATTCGTCCATCACACCCCTAGATCCATCCATCCGTTGTCGTCAATCATTCGCGTCCGCTCGTAAATGTCATTCATTGTCATCCGGTTTTGTTTCTCTTTCGTTTTCGTGTCAAGGTCGATTTCTGTTTTTTTCTCGTTCGTTCGATCTGTGCGTGGGTAGCGGCTAGGGTTTGTTCATTCGTGTTTAAATCGTTCCATATCTGTGATCTTATCCATATCCCGATTATACATTATCCATATCGTTATCCATATCATTATACATATCGTTATCCATATCATACATTATCCAGTATCGTTATCCATATCATACATTATCCATATCGTTATCCATATCATTATCCATATCATAATTATACATTATCCATATAGTGAGTGATTTGGTATCATTATCCATATCATTATTTTTTTCGTTTTGAGATTTTCGCATCCACGTCTATGAGGATTAAAAAATCCCTGCTTTGAGCAAATTAGTTCATCAGGCTTCCTCTGGTATGTTTAGAGTCTTTTAGTGCAAATGCAGGTGCCTTTTTTTAAATCTCGTTAAACCTCGTGTTTTCTCGGTTCCTTGGTATATAGATCGTGTTGAACAAGTTTACGCACAACACATTTTAGTCTTCGTCGATTTTTCTTCTTCGTTTCTTCTTCGTCTGTTTGTCGTATCTAATTCATTGGTGGATTGAGAGGATTCTGAGACTTTCGAAGGAGAATTTAGTGGTAAAAGGCAAGAGTGAGATTATTAGAGTGTTAAAAGCCAATTTTGGTATACACTAGTATCGAGTGATTCATTTTGAGAGATACACGAGGCGTGGGAGTTGGGAGGTTCTCTGTTATTTTTTCTTTTCTAACGTTTCGCAACAATGTCTAGAAGGTGGAGTCGGATGGGTCATGTCATAAGGATGATCACACTATTTTCAACACGTGAAACGTAGATAGGTAAGTAGTATCGTATCCGAGGATTGTACGCGAAAATATAGAATCTAACTTAATAATCCATTATCAATATTCAGTGACAAATTTTGTTTTGAGAAGGTTTAGGACTTCAAATAATAAATTCAAAGTTAAGAACAAAAAATCAAATAACAAAAGATAAAAGCTCGAATAGTCGATTGACTAAAAGAGTAACCATGGGATGCATTAATCCTACCCAAGACGATTTTATCCTTGCCTATTATGTTAATATCCCTGAATTCTCGGACTTAAAAGTTTCAAAAAATAAGAAGGAATAGTACAATAGAAGCGAGAAAGAAAGTGAAGCGTTGCGGTAATCGCCGATTTTGAATAAATCAAATTTCCTTCAGATACGAACGAAATAAATTCGAATAATAAATATATATATGTTTTAAACATATATGAGGTATTATTTGCCAAGTATTACACTAAGGAAAGGAAAATATTTTCCTTATTTATTTGAATTTCTCAAAATCTTGAGAATAAAAGATTAATTTGTGAATTAATTTGTGATCACTGATTTTATGTGATGAGTTGTTCATGTTTATCTTCGCTATTATGATAAGATAATTATCTTCGAAAACCTACAGCATTTTCATGAAGTGTAATGATAAGTGCTTGAGGATGACATTTTTCGTGATAAGATTCTATGATATTTTTAAGATAAGGTTAGACTAAGGTATGACTAAGCACTAGATAATGTTTATCACATAAAATGTGTAGCAAAGTGATAAATATCATAGAGATAATATTATGTTTCTAGAAGCTATAGTTTCTGAAAATTTGTGATTTTATGTGATAATTGTAGCAATAATTTATTTAATTAATTCAAGCTTTAGTATTGAATAAATATCATGATTTCAAGATCAATCTTATCCTTAGAAACTATATAAATTTCAAATTGATGAATTAAGGTAAGGTAGGAATTTTTGTAAAAATTTAAACCTAGAAACCACTAATTTTAGAAACATGGAAATTGATAAGAAATGTTCCAAAATTTATTTTATGATATAATATCATGTAATTCATCATGAAAATAATATTAGTTATGAGGGGAATAAATATTTGATAATTTATTCTCAATTTCCAAATAATTGCCGACATTACTTTGCTATAGTATAGAAATTGGTCCTAATTAATTTTTCTATGATATAAATTATTATCTAAGATCAAAATTATGTCACATAGCTATTAATTGAAAGAAAATAAAATATTTGGCATATATTACATGTGGTGGCCGAAAATTATAAAATATTAGTATTTTATGAGAAAATATCATACTTTAATTAAATGTAAGCTATAGGTCGTACCTTATCATGTAATAGGTGTAAGTGGTAATAGTATACAATTTGATCAAGTAACCTAAGCCTTGTACTATAATGGCCAAAATTTGCCAATATATATTATAAAGTTGTAATTTAATTATTTTATGACAACCGTGATGCAACTTGTTAATTAATGATAAGTATGATTCAATGTTATTAAGAGATAAGATATGATAAGGATTTAGATAAGATATGATAAGGATTAAGATAAGATATGATAAGGATAAAGATAAGATTTTGCTGGTGTACATTAGATATTTCATAATAATTATAATACCACTTGCATATGCTTATAAATATAAGATAGAACTCTTCATTTCTTATTCAACCACTAAGTGATCAAAAAATAGAGAGAAAGATAGAGTATTCTCCAATCCTTGAACCCAAGCTAGAACAAATAAAGCTTCACCAGATCAATTCTACTCCAGATTAAAGGTTAGATTTCTTATCAGTCTTCATATACGTTAGAATTCATGTTATAGTTTAGTTTATATGTGTGTTTTAAAATCATGAGACTTGTGCCAATATCTTAGATATTGATTTATATGATATTATCTGAGCATGTAGTATAATTATATCACAAAATCAAGCATGATATTAAATTCTATATATGGACCGAAAATTTGAATATGTGATAGGTTGATGAGTATGATTTGTAATTATTGATTTTAGCATAGAATCATGATCTAGGTATTAATTATCTTGTATGAATTTATGTAGAATTTTGGAACACTTTAGTACCTAAGTTTATGAATTTTGAAAATTATAGAACATGATATTATGTTGAGATTTAATCCGTGTTCTGAGTGTTATCATAACATATCTGGAAGTTTAGAATCATAATATAGTTGTTGTAGGAATTTATCTGTGTTGTTAAGAATTTATCTGGACCTAAGTCCAAATTTTCAAAGTGACTTAGGAAGATTAAATTCGATAGCTGCTATAAATAAAATGATGTTATAATAAGGATGCTACGGATAATTATGTGTTATGTGATTTTATCTGAATTTTGGAAATTGTTCTGCTTAGTTTAATTAGTGGTTTTCGAAAACTATAAGTTATA
Source organism: Salvia rosmarinus (assembly GCA_036937905.1). Lineage (NCBI taxonomy): Eukaryota > Viridiplantae > Streptophyta > Magnoliopsida > Lamiales > Lamiaceae > Salvia > Salvia rosmarinus. The sequence continues at coordinate 33,611 of JAODLM010000281.1, forward strand.
AGTATTAATGTTATAAATTTATTTTATGAGATATAATTGCATAATATGATCCAAAATGATGTTTTAAACATATTATGATTTTATGGAAATTTTAGAACAAAAATCTGCACATAAAATAACAGGATTACATAAAAGGAATTAAAAGTCAAATGTCGACTTTAGTCAAAATTGTTGACTAAATGTGACCAAGTCAAAATCGTTGATCAACAACGTTGACAAAGGTCAGACCAAATTCGATAATATGTGATCTATGTGAGCGAAGACGTTTAGTAACAATATAACTTACGTTACGTATACATTAAGCATAATTATATACTAAAGAGATAGAACATCTTATATAATGAGCGATGTCTAATCGACATCATTTTGATTAGGAAGCGCATATAAGTCCGACGCTTACTTATCTCGATGCATAGGGTTATAGATGTTCGTCTCTGTCGAAAAGTATACGATGTACTAAACCTCGTTTCACATCTGAAAAGTGGTCGCGCCGTAGAGAAACCTCGCTTTCACATTGAAAAGGGTCATGCTCGTAGAGAAAAGAAGCGATATTAAGATACTAGTGACATAGGAACTTTAAGTTCCCGGGGCTTTTACCAAAACTTTTATGAGCTTTTTGGAAAATGTTTACATTACCGTTACTCTTATTATTCTAAAACTTTGAGATACGATATGTCCGCCGAAAATGTTTTATGTTTTGTATATGTCCATTGGGTTGCCACTAGGGCAACAGAGAGTTACATCGATCCCATCGTGGAAGGTTAAGCAGAAATTCCGCTAGGGTTGTGTACACGATTTGGCGCCTCAACATGGGCGGTCATGCTCGAACCGGGCGGTTAGTCTCATGTTAGAGGCCTCCCTGGCCTAGCGTTATCCATGCCGACTTGAATATACATTGTGGTTGTGATGAGAAAATGTCCGGCGACAACTTTGAGAAATGAGAAATGTATTTTGTAGCAACGACCTTTCTCAACAAAACCCCTGTGTCTTCTTGTATGAGGCAAGTCAATATTTCGAAAGTAAAATGTTTTCGGCAATGTGTCCCCTTGAGTGCATTATTATATCACCGCATATTTGTTTTAAATGCAGTGAGCAGATGATGAAGAGAGGCGGGAGTTGAGCGGAACATTTTGTTAGACATATGATGTATTTTTGGTTCGCTTTGAGAACGATCTCACATGCACGCCTCACACGATTTCACTTGTCGACCTCTGAGACTCTGTTATCTTTTGTTACAGTAAAAGTTACTGTGGTTGAACCCTTGAAACCTTCTATATATATATATTGCTATTTTGCTCCATCGTTTCTCGTTTAATTGAACATCTATATTTCTTCTAGATAAAATGAGTCGAAAACCTTATTCATGTCATATTCACTAACGAACCAGTCGCGGCCGGTAAGGTTTAGCCAAACCGGCCGTGACATATTAACCATTTTAATCCATCCAAGATAAAGATCATGATGTAACCAACAATTCGATAACAATTGTGGTAGTGGATTACTAATTCCTTATTAGTGTTACGCCTCGAGGTGAACATTAGCAACTCGAAAAGATCACAAAGAATAGCTTCTGCTCGCGCCTACAATTTCTAGAGGAAGGCACGGATGCGGGGTGTGATTAGAGGATGTTAGAGCAAGAGGGAGAGGTGAGATACATAAAGCATCATGTCGAAGATACGACCATAAAATCTGACAACATCTTCTCATAACTAGACATATCCTGAAGAGAGGTGGCAAACAATCCAATGTAGAATCATATCGACAACATAACTTCATTGAACATGATCTTGATTTGATAATAATAATGCAAGAGAAACAAAATGGCATTACATCGCATGACTAATGCCCAACCACATAGCATGCTCTTGTCGAGATTCACATCATAATAAATAATAGCAAATCTTGTCCCAATCATAGAGCAAAATAAAGGACAGAATACATCCATAACAGTAATACATATATAAAAGATCGCGGCGAGTAGCGTGAAAGGAACATAACTCAACCCCCAATGTCCAATCAAGTCCTCATCCATCCGTGAAAAACATTTTTGAAAAGATGGCGAAAGTACTAGCGCCTATCCGGAGGTTTTTATGAAATCAAAATTATGATGCCGTGTTCGAGCACTTACCTTAGAAGGTTTTAAAGCGTAAACCACTTCTAAGTAAGAAAATAGATTTTAGCTTTTCGATACTAATCCAGTTATTCTTACTCCCCATCAGTAGAATCCGTAACCAAACCGAACGATCCCACTGGCCCATCACATCTCACCTGCGGAACATATCCAGCCACCGACAATATCTCAGGCACGAACATATCTGGTCGCCGCTCGAAAGCGTATCCAAGGTAGTAACTCGGTGTGGACTTGTGGTCTATCTCCGCTCGAACCATAACCACCTCATTATCATTTCCATGTGGACTTCCGGTGTCATCCCTCTAGACCATAACCACGTGTTGGATCTATCCTCACGATCAATACTTAAGATGGTGATCAACCCCGGATAGAGTCCGTGGACAACCACAATAGAACCACTCTCGGATCGTAGAACAAGATAACTCGTTAAAACATTTTACAGGCGCAACGTGTTTTATTTTCAAAATATCGGAGTAAATAACTCAAAATAAGCATATATAACCCACTCGAATGATGCGCCATCTGGGAGCTATCTACGTGATCAACGACTTCACCGATCGTTGACGTAGGTACTGGTATCAAGACGGAACAACTTTGAGTCACTCCCACAAAGCAAAGCAACAACCTGATCCGACGAAGATCAAATGAAACGGGTGTTTAATTTTCGAACCGACATTCTGCACTCTAGGTTTTCAAATCAACTCGATGCGATGGAAATATATTCGGGCATCAAGACCTATAATAGGGTCCTTCAAAATATGCATGCAGAGTTGACAAATCTTAGCAAGAAGAAGCTTCAAAATCGATGCCTATCCTCAATCCAGTAATAAACCATCCAAAACCGATGCATGAAACTGGAAACATAAGCAATATGCATTACGAGGAACATGGAATGAAAACTATGTTGAAAATGGATAACCGGCTATGCTTTAGAAAACTCGATACATGACGAAAACATCCGACATGCAAACAGAAAATAAGAGAAAAAGCGAATTGGTATTAGTTGAATGATAGCCGAAACTCAAAACCTAAAGGGCTGAGCTGTAAAGGTGACCGTACACACCAAATCGGCAGGAGACGGCGGCGATCTGAGGCGCGCGCCGGATTCGGACAATAGGCTGTCTCAGGCGCTTTTGCATCCCTTAAACCCGAGTTCTATGCTAAACAATCTACTAAAAGGCGAATCAAAACAAGAAAGGAAAAAAAAAAGCAGGGTTGTGGGAGGGCGTCGATCGGGTGAGTTGGCAGGCGAATCATCTCATCGCCCGAGCTCAGCGCCGATCCCACTCCTCCAGTGCTCGCGTGCACGGAGCTGCCGGCTTCTTCCATAAACACAGAGAGAGGCAGAAATGAGCGTTGAAAATAAAGGCCCCTAGCCCTATTTATAGGAAAAGCGGTAGGCAGTCGCTGCTTTTTTAGCGCTAAAAGCGGCGATTTTTCAAACCGGACTCAATTTAGCAAACTGGTACCCATGGACTCGAAATAAAATTCTGGACCTGACTATAAACAAGATATGCTTTTAAAAGACCCATGAAAAGTCAGATTTTTGATAACTTCCGAGTGCCAAACCCGTGAGGTGGTCGAAACACTCTGCATACTTAGCGCCTATGAATTGCTCATATGACACTCTTCGCAATACCGAGAGTTTCGTGATGGTCATCACCAGAAACAAAAAGTCAACCTTGATCTCTTCTCAAAAAAGCGGCCAACCGAAAACATAGAAGGACGGGTATACATTTCTCTCTCCCTTAGAAAACTTTCGCCCCGAATTTCAAACATCGTGCGAACAACTAGTGGTACTAAGCCCTACGAACTGTCTTCCAACTCCCACGTAACCCCTCCTCGCCACGTGATTCCACAACACTTTCACACGGAATCGCTTGTTCCTCAACTCGAATTTCGTCCCAGATAGCCAGTCTCCTCCGTAACTTTCGGATCTCGAAGAACCACGATCATGCTTGATCACGTGTTTCGGTCGCACACGTTTTCTCAATCGAGAAATGTGAACACGCTCGTGAACATCTTCGATGCTAGTGAAAGCTAACCTATAGAGCAACGGGGCCTATTCTCTCGAGAACTCTGAAGAGTCCAGACAAACCTCGATCACAACTTACTCGCCTCCCAAACGAACGACTCTCTCGTCGAAAACCTGTAAGGAGCGATCTCCAGCCATGAAGCAAGATCCGCTGACGGCGGTCCCGGAGTAGACCGTCGCTCTGAGCTTCCTTGATCCTCCGCTGATCTTATCGATAACCCGACCATCTGCCTGAACTATTTCGTCCTAACATCTTTCTCCGCACCGCTCCCAATAAAGTGGCGATCGACACTCCTTCCGTACACGCCCATAGGAACCATTCCTGGTGGTCTGATAAGCTGTTGATAGGCAACTCCACGGTAGTATCTCTTCCCAACTTTCTCTCGAGACCACATCTTGCTGAACATATCCTCCAAGACGAATCGTTTCTCCGATCGACCGCCTGTTGAGGATGGAAGACTATACCTTGAGATTCAACTGGTCCCCGGCTCTTGCAAACTTCTCCAAAACCTTGAGCGTGAACGCGTCGGGTCAAGTTTATCTAACCCGACGCATCCGAATCGGTAAGAGATGAGTGACTCGCCTATCGATGATAACCCTATAGGGTGTTTCCGCGACCTTGGAAAACTCACCACAAAATCCATACCGCATGCTCACTTCCACTTGAATTGGTAGCGGCAATCAATCTCGACGGACGTTGATGTACAGCTTTCACTGTCGACAAGCAAACAACGCTTCCTCAAACGCTGACTACATCCTTTTCATCCCTCCACCAAAGTTCATTTTAAGGTCCGTACATTTTGGTGCTTCCGGATGAGCGAGATGGTGCAGTCAGAGCTTCACTCATGATCTTATCTCTCATTCCCTATTGAGCGCACACATAACCTTTCTGAATAATAGCTGTCGTTTCGCTCTCCAGTGAACCCTTGCTATCTTTCGCCCGCTTCAAGCGCATCTTTCCAAGAATTCGTCTCCTCGCTGCCACGACTCGCTTTCCTCAGTCCTGGTCACTTGTCGAGTCGACGAAACCTAGACCGATTCGACAGATGAATCACTGTCCGAGTCTCAAAATCTAATAAGCTCCTTCTCTTGCTAAGAAGATATCCCAACTCGCTCTCGACTTGCGACTATAGGGCATCTGCCAGCGACATCAGCTTTCCCTGGGTGATAGCATAGAACAATCATAATCCTTCACCAACTCGCATCTCCTTTGCCTCATGTTCAGCTCAACTTGCAAAAGTACTTTAGGCACTTTTGATCCGTGAAGATCTCACACTTAACTCGTGAGAGATAGTGCCTCCAAATCTTGACGATTACGCATGCCTGCTAACTCCGTGTCATGTGCTTGGGTAGCTCAACTCGTGCGGCTTCAATCGCGAGACACGTAAGCTATAACCTTGCATCGCATAAGAACACAACCTAAATCAAGCTTGGACGCGTGGTGAGACCATAAAACCATCGCTCTCTTCTGACGCTAACACCTTGAGCAAGGTTACTCTTTTCAACTCGAAACTTGCTTCCGCTTGACCATGAGAACTTGATTCCTTCGAGCTATTGCATCATCGGCCTCGCCAACTCGAAACCCTTCGATGAAAGCGTCTATAATACTCGCCGAAGCCTGAAAGCCTTAACCTCATTGGCATTAGTGGAACCTTCCAGTTACTTCCTGCTCAACCTTCGTTGGTCGACTTTTGATTCTTCCAGCATACTATATGTCAAGGAACATCACTTCCGAGCGAAAACTAGCGTTACTTACTTGGCATACAACCTCTCGCTCGTAACGCTTACGTAATCCGAGCAGGTGAGTGTTGGTTTGTATACTAAAAGCGCGTTTGGTTGAGCTTTATCAATGTTTCTCGTTACCACTATTACAATCTCCTATCCGAATTGTTTACTTGATTGCATATATCTATGTCCCTTATCTCATATATAAGTTAGATCATACTAGGTAGAAGATCATAGAAGTCTCGTATGATTGGTCACCTTAATGAGATATAAATAGTATCACCTGGTGAGACAACTTCGGACAGTTGTTGTATAAGTCTGGTATAGATAAGAGTGACTTGACTTGGTTGCTTATCTATCGTGACTGCGTCTCGACGATTGATCGATCACGGTGAGACGAGTTCTTCTATCGACCGTCGTGAAGAACCTGATCCTGAGACTTACGCTGATCTAAACCTCGATAAGGTATTAGTAGCATGAGTTGCTGACCATCACTTGACTTGCTTGTAAGGTACATGAGATAACCAAGTTCTTGCATCTTGGGTGGTGGCGATTTGTATGTCATCTAGTTACCGTGTCAGTCACTTCGATCCGCTTTAGCGATGATCGCCCATAAGGAGCTCAAAAGGTTTATTGTACTAAACCCTCGCCGTGAGTTATCTCAAGTACAATAATAAGGTGAGTGGTACTACTTAAGGAATTAAAGATATTAATTATTTTAAGCAAATCGATGCATTGTAAATAATTAATGGAAGTAAGATATCTTAAATACGGGATTAGTAAAGTCTAGTGCCAGCAGACTCACCACTCAGTAATAAAGGGTAAGTCGGCATTTATTCTCTAGTGGCATGAATAAATGTTTATGAATTAATTTATGTTACGAACATTGAACAGATAATTAATTTATTTGAGGCCCATCTTTATTCCTCTGATTTGATCCGGCGCCCAGTCCAGCCGCTGAAGCTAGGTGAATTTCCCCCTCTCTCTAGAGTCCCACCTGGACTCGACTGATCCTCTCTATCTTAAGAGATAAGATTATATTTATTAGATATCATAAATCCTATCTAGATAGGATTTGGGGAGTGCATTATAAATATAAGGTGAGAGAGAAAATCAGGCTAATCCTCAATCATTATTTTCAGAATTACCTTATTCATTAGGTGAGAATTTTCGAAAATTTGAGAGAAAAGAAAGAGGCGATTTTCATAAGATTCTCCATAGATTGTCCTCCTCGACATGGAGATTAGGCGAGGGACTCTGATACCAAGATCAAGCACGTGCTGATCCGTCATCCCAAGATTCGCAGGTAAACAAGAAAACTCCTACGTGTGCAATTAATTATATAGGATGCTAGGAATATAATCAATGTATGGTGAATTAAACATCCAAGATAGATCATCTGAAGGGTTAAATCAGATTTCTCACACGGATGTGTTCTCCATGCAACTCGCATTCTTGTAATAGCGAGAATATCATCGCTAAAAACCAAGCGAAGCTATCCAGACATCTGATGGAAAACTCGATTCATCGGATCCATGAAGCGCCATGCCATTGTCAACCAAACGGCATCACGATGAACTTCGTAGTGCCCATACCTCATCCGAACGTGGTTTCGCAATGTCTCGCTTCACGATCTTCGGGATGGTAGCGACCTCAAATCGATCTTAGAAAGACACTCGCTCCCTTGAGCAGGTTAAAGATCGTCGATCCTAGGAAGAGGGTATACGTTTGATCGTCAACTTATTCGTCTCTCGTAGTGATGCACATCCGCATCGACCCATCATTCTTCTGACGAAGTACGTGGCGCTCCCATGGAGACACGCTAGGTTGGATAAAACCTAGATCCAACAACTCCTACAACTGCGCTTCGTTCTTGCAATTCTTTGTGCCATTAGTATGGTGTTTTGATACGGCGTTGCTCTGGTTCCAAATCAATAGTGAATTTCACTTGTCATCGTAAGCGCAAGTCCTCGGAAACACATCCGGATATTCACACACCACGCCTCTTTGTAATAGCTGTTGCCTGCGTTCATCGTGCCTTATCAAACTTACCAAGAAAGTTTGATGCACTTCCTTCCCGATCATCCTCGGGCCTTAGGTCTTGAGATCATTGAACAAACACCCATCCTTATGTCGTGAAGCAAACTTCCACTCATTTCCGGCTGTTTGAAAAGTAACTTTCTCTCGAGACAACGATAGTTGCCCTGTGTTTTCAACCAATCCATGCCAAGATGACATCGAAATCTTCCATTCGACGACATGCAAATTGAAGAGGACCTTCTACTCACGATTTCTACCTCCCGGTTCTGCATATCTCTTTGTTAGCACTTCGACGGGATGCTAATTTTGAGGTACTTGGATTCCTGGGTACCAAACCCAACCTCTCACCGCGATTTTCGAAATGAAAGAATGTGAGGCTCATGTATCAAACAAAGTGAAAACGGGTATATCACTCATATGGATTATACGCAAGATTTCCAGGAGCATGTCTGCGCTTCGTGCCGATCAAGCGTCACCCTCAGACCTTGTGGTGGCTCTTTGATTTGCGGCCTCTGATGACCTCTCCACGCTGGTGGTTCATCCCGTGGAGCACGTGTTCTACCTTCTGACCCGACTCGTCTTGTCTCAGCCGCGCTCACGCACCTCCTGTCGTGGACAATCTCGGCGTAATGTCCGGAGACTTCCTACAATGGTAACACTCGCGCTCCGTTCCACGACTCGCCAGTGATTCCTCGGCATTTCTAGCACCAGAGCTTTTTCCACCTGCCTCACCAGCCGCATGGGTTGGAAATTCCTTCCCAGGTAGCCTTTCTTTCCGGATTCGAGTTCCTCGCTTCCGCTCTTAACGGCTGTCCGAGTGGCATCGTTTCCTCGGGCAACATGACTCAATGTTTAAAGCCCGATTCAAGGATCGTGCATCGCGGATCTCCACGACTAACGGCGAAATTCGATTTAGGGTCTGAGTCTCTCTAAACTTGTTGCCAGGCGCCTCGGTCGACTAGGTGCATAGCATAACGCGAGCATACAATCGATCGATCGTACTTGATGACCGTCCTTCTCCTCTGACGAAGATTCCGTAACTTATTTTGCCTTTTCTTACATAAGCGCTCGTGCATGTAGTTTTCCATGAGTTCTTCCAAATCTTCCCACGGTACCTTCCCCCTGCTCTTGGTGTCATGGTCTCTTTACGATTCCCACCGTAAATCGCCTCATCTAGCAGAAAGATCGCACAACTTTGCTTCGCTTCTGCACCAGATGTATTCGAAGATCCTTTAGGTGGATCGATCAATTCTAAGCATTGATCGGTTCACGAGACCATCAAATGTAGAGGATTCTACCATTAGAAAACTCTCGATCGCATGCCGCTTGAACCAAGGGTGGTTCTCGAGCTTCCTACGCTTATTGTTCCTCACGGTTCCTTGTTCTCGCATTCGCATACGCAATTGAAACATTAGAATCACGCTCGCATAGAAAACATGTATCATCGCACATATATCATTACCCATATCACATATTATCACATAGTCACAGTATCACTATCACATATAATCATGCAACCGATCACACATCATCGTATGCATCACATAACATCATCACACATCATATCACATACAAGTATTAAAGATAAACATCCTGCCATAGACGCTGCAGTATAGAGATATCACAAGTGTCCATGAGGGCCTCACAAAATACATAATCATAGGTATGTCAGCAAAAGGTCGAATATGAGCAAAGAATTTTCTCGGTTACTTGCTAAAGATGCCGCTCGTCTCATGCGATAGCAGAATACAGGTGTGACCGACTTCCGAAGTACGGATCATATGGATCGTCCTTTGGTATGATAAAGCGGCGGATATAAACATAACTAATCATTGAAATTAACCATTAACTACTCGATGCATGAGACTAAAAGGGATAAGCTATTGATACCAACTCAGTCAGCGAAGGACTCGTCAAAGGTTCAGGTTCAAATATAACTCAATCGGGCAATTAAGGAGCAGTGCGACCTCAAGTTGATACGGTATGAAAACAATTATAATCAAAACATCAAAATAATATCGAGTTAGGAAAAATAAGCGTGTGGACATGCTATGACGATGCATGCCCAAGGTTCGAAACCTTTCTAATAAAGCATCAAAACAAGCGCTACTCGCACCACTCCCGTCACCAATCCATTGCTCAACACATCAAAAGCGAGATGCGGGCTAAGTAACAAAAGTACTCGGTGGACTCATTCGAAAACATTTTCTTTATCAAAGTTATTGAGCGTCCAAATAGCCGTGAGGATTTTAGTTAAAAGACTCATCACTATCAAACATTTATCATTTTTCAAAAGCGTCCGGCGACTATTTCATCACGTTGTTCCATATCGATCATTCATTCATTCCCGCGCACTATGGTGGCACACATAGTCGCCGTAACGATCGAGGTAGCTAACCTTAACACAGTCACGTGTACACAATCCGAGTTAGTCCTTAACTAAGTCGGATCCGATCGATACCCTTTTTAAGTTGGTGGACCAACACGTTCACATACACATTGGATATACCAATCTGGATAGGATCACAACAAAACATAAACATTTGGCGATCAATAACAATTATGGATAATATTTCATAAAGCTTTTGTAAATCATGCTTTGAGATAAACATGCTGTCATTTTGTTTCAGAGAGCCCACGCTATATCGAAGCTAGTAAGTCTAAATGGCGGTGTGTTGTTTCCTCGCAACTACTCGATCAAACCCTTCATAAAAATAACATTTCTTAGATTCTTTCTATCGATCGAAGGGCGTTTATAAATTATGACTTAAAGTTCCCCATTAGGGTTTCTTTATGATTTCATGTGATTATTTTAAGATAATTTCTATTATCTTGCATTCCCAATTCAAGCTATATTACTTCATCGTTCATGGGAACTTGATTATGAATCACATATTCAGTCATCCTCGACTCTTAACCTTAGTTTTATTCTAAGCGTTATTCGTTATAGATTGTCGGTAATCAAATTTTGATTGGTATATTAGGATATTCTCAGCCACTAACTAGACTTAACAATTATAGTTACGTCTAGTAGGTTATGCTTGCGACTTGTCGTATGTACGACAAATAAAGAGGAGTTTGACTTATGATTCAGTGAGCACATGCTATCATGTAAGTAAGTACTTAAGAATAAGCGAAGTGCTTTGGAATATTAACTCCACTTTTGGGACATAAGGATCGCGTCTTATGTTCTAATCTTTGTTACATTACGACATTGTTTGTTTCTCTTAACTCGTCGGAGATTATATAAGTGTATAATCGTTATTAGTTATCGAGTTGTTTAACCTCAATCTAATCGTATTGGGTTGTCGTTGTTGAGTATTAACGTTGTAGCTCGGCTTTTGGTTTTCTAACTTAGGAACTCACGTTTGAGTATCCTTTTAAAGAAACCAATTTATGTCTAACCGATTCTCGTTGATTCATTCTTAAGTTATCAAATTGGTCGATTTCTTTTGGATTCTCGTATAGTATATATGTTTTTATTTGGGTTTTGGTTTGTCGGCAACATAAACATAACACATTCAACACAACATAAACTATTACTAAAGCATTAGAAAACCATAATTTCTAACTAATAACAATGTGTATGTGTGTCATAAATGTTCCATTCATTCACCTAATCACAACCATTTATTCAAGCTTATAATTTCACTATCATATCATTATTTAACATTAGAAGTAAACATACTTAGCCATTTTGTATGTTTTCGATAATTAGCAACAATTAGCATATGTATCAATAAAATCATGTTATACTCTATCATAATATAGAGTTTAATTACCAACTCAATATCATCATATAAAATTTCAAATCATAGGTTAAAACATATAGTTTTAGTTCACCATTTAATGAGCTTTGGTGTTCAATAAATTCCACAAAATTTATCATGCTTATACCATATACTAAACATGAAATATCATTTCATATCATGCATTAAAATTTAAACCCATGCTATTACCATTATTTTTCGGTAATCAATATATATAATATCATAAATTTCATTCCCACAAATGTTATATATGAAATAACATGTAATATTAAATAAACATCAATTAATATTTATAATATGAACCAAATGCTTGGAATTCCTTTTATCCTCATATTTTACATATGTGTTAATAATCCAACAATGCATATTAGGTTCATATTATTTCTAACATAACATATCCTATCATTTTCAACAAATGAACAATAAATCCTTATATACATATATCTATATAAAGGATAAACATGTAATATTAACATGAAACATAAATAATATTATAATATGAAATGTTAATATCTCAATATTAGTGTTCATAATTCAACAATGATATTATTTCTAACATACATATCTATCATTTAACAAATAAATCAAAAATCTTAGATATATATATTAAATATATTTGCATTATAGGAAAATAGGAGTAGTCTCAAAATTTCAAGATTAATATATGATGTTCATATCATATATTAAACACTATACTCAACTATTTTCAACAAATAAAATCAAACAATAGCAAAAATATTATATTCCCTTTATAAAAAATAGAGATTTTTCAAAATTAAGATTAATATATGATGTCATATCATATATTAAACACTATACTCAATATTTTCAACAAAAAAATAAAATCGAAAATTCAAAATAGTTAATACATTCAAAATTATATTTATTCTACATCTTCTAATACATTAACAAGCAACAATATCAAATAATATTCACAAAGCTGCTTTATCTCATAAAAAGAAATAACATAAATAAAAATTATTAAAATGCTCCAAAAATTACAAATTTAACTAAATTAGACATCATTCTAAGAATTTTATTCATATCTGAGAGATTTGTGGCAAAAGTAGAAAACAATAAGAGCAAACTAGGTTTTTGAAATAAGAAAATCTAAAAATTCTACCCATTACAAATGGAGAATGATGAGCTACACTTTGTATGGTCTTAAAATAATTATTTGAGAGGTTGGAAGGTTTGAGAAGGAGGATTAAAGGCAAAATGTGAAGAACAAAGAAATTTTGAATTTAGAGAGAAATATGTTCAAAGGTTGAAGGCTGATAATGGAAGGTTACTACTTGGCAGCCTAAAGGGCTGTCATTACTCATTTGGGGTGGTCTTGGTGGTAGTTGGGAGAAGAGATTGGTCAAATTACCGTTTGCATGTTACCGTTCTTTAAGTTTTAACGCCTTCAATTGATTTCTCGAACCTAGGTTTTATTTTTTAAATACCTTAAATGATTATTTCATATTTTATAAAATTTCATGAAGTTCGACGACGTCCAGATAAGTCAATTCAGGTTATCGCGGAAAAAGCAGTTCGGCGATTAAATTATGCTCATTCAAATTCATTGAATTTTGAGATTTCATAATATATTTGAGCTTATAAATCATATTTTATTGTATTTAGACCCTTGGTTCAAGTTTGATCGTTCGGATCAATTTAGGGTTTTCCGGTATATTTTCCGCGTTCGGTTAAGTTCTTCGAGAATTTCTTTAAATTGATTCTTATATTGCTAAATTCATAATAATATATTCCTTAATGATTTTAGAGTTTATCAATAATTTATCATGTTTAGCAGGACTTTGGAAGTTGACCGCTCAGTAAATAGTGCTTTTAAGGTGACGGACAGTATCCGAAAATTCTCATTCTTTGGCTTCTCATGTTTTCGTGCGAGGATTATAGAAATGAAATCATTTTTAGATTCACTCTCGATCTTTCATTCTATGTTCGAGCTATTAGAAAACTCAATCGAGTAGGTAGTCACTAGTTTTTGATTTCTCAGTTTTCGATGTCAGAATCGATTCTAATTGTTTATTGGTTACCTTAAACATAATCAAGGTCTAAGCACCACAAATAATTGGTTCTAAGCATAATAAAAGTTTTAAATTTTTCGGTTATTACATACCATCCCCTTAAAATAAATTTGTCCGAAATTTGTTAACCTGGAAAAGATACGGGTATTTCTCTTTCATAGCTGATTCTAGCTCCCGGTTCTCTTCTTGTCCATGGTGTCTCCATAGAACTTTCACTAACGGTATTTCTTTGTTCCTTAGCTTGATACGTCGGTCTAAGATTTCGTAGGCTTCTACATAACTCATATTGTCAGTCGAGAAGATATCGTCGCTATTCACATGGCCGGGGTCGTATCTTCCTTAGTTGGAGCATGGAACAATTGTGCACGTCCAAAGCTTGGCGGTAGTGCGTACTGAACCCGCCCTATCGCTCCAAAATTTCATAGGTCCTATGTAATGTGCAACTTCTTGATTCAATCTCAGATTCCTTTTGATGGAGAAATCTTCAGAAAACTTTATCTCCCCTTCAAATGTAGTTCGTCGCGCTTTATCGGCAGTTACTCTACGACTCTGTCGTCTTGGGCCTCCTGATCCGTCTGGCAGATCCGCTCTCACAATCTCGATCATTTCGCCACGTAGTCGTCCTAATACTCATCCATTCTCCTACTCAGTCCAAGAAGTGGTGATCACATTTCTTTCCATAAAGAGCTCAGGGGGCCATTCCAATAGTTGCTTAGTAGTTGTTATTGAGTAATTACACAAGTGGTAACACTTGTTCCCAAATTCTCCTCTATCGGGGACAACGGTTCTCAACATGTCTTCGCGTTGAATGGTCCTCCTCGGATTGTCCGTCCATTCTGTGAGGTGGATGCGATGCATGAAATGTAGTCGAGTCCCCAATTTCTTTTAAACTCATCCGAATCTAGATGTAAATTTCAATCTTATCGAGCGTGATAGTCTTGAAACTCCATGTAGATAAAAGTCGCCCATGAAAACTTCCATAATATTTTCAATTAAACCATGAAAGATGGACATCATGCATCTTCGAAAGTGGCTGGAGATTGCACAATCTAAACGGCATCCTTCTATAGCAAAAACTCCATAGTGGCATGTGAACGCCGCCTTGTGCGATCTTCGCTGATGGCAACTGATTGTACCTCTAATATCCATCCATAAAATAATAGAACTCATACCCGCCACCTATCCAACATCCGATCAATAAAGGGCAAGGAAAATGGTCCTTCCTCGCGGCCGTGTTCGTAGCACGATAGTTAATGCAAACTCACCATCCCGTCACGAGCCTTGTCGCCACAAGCTCGCTCATCTCATCTCCGATCACCGTGATATCCCCTTTCGATACCACTCAGTCGGGCTAACCCACTCACCGTCTGATATAGCATAGATCATGCCTCGCATCTAATAGCTTCAACACTTACTCTCACGACCTCTTGCATTGTCGGATACAAGGGCGCTGAGGTTTCACCTTCGCTTATACTCATTCTCCAACAGATCCGCATGCAAATCAAGAGTCAATTCCCTCGATATCGAAATAGTCCACCCCAATCGCAGACTTATATTGTTTCAAAGACAACCATCGCTCGCGACTCCTCATCCAAAGCCGAACATACTATCACCGGGCACGCCTTATCGCCACCTATAAAGGCATACTAAAGGTGGTCCGCAGCCCTTCAACTCCATCTGCGTGGTCTCTTCCTTCTTCACCACAAAGATCCTCTCTCCAATGGGCTTCCTCACGCCTAGATAAGGCATCGACTCTGGGAGGGCCTCGACTCATCGATGGACTCAAGATACTCTAAGATCTCATCACATGCCTCATCAAGGTCTCGCGGTGAGAAAACCGAGTTCGATACAAAATTCCACCGGATCACCGATTGCAACCGAGTAGAAGGCATTTGCTCGATAACACGACATTCATCCATCGCCTTCTTCAAAGTTGTTTCATTGTGTAAATAGAGATTTTCATCTCCTCATCGTTAACCCCGGCGGCGAGATTCCATCTTCACGCCTATCGCTGTTTCACCGTAGCTGTGAACGTCTCCCAAGAATAAGAGGCATATTCCCATCCTCTCGCATATCGAGAACCACGAAATCATTGGAAGATGAAATTTAACTTTCATTAGAAGCACGCCCTCCACTATCCCTTTCTTGATAGGTCACCATGTGTCTCGCCATCCCAAGAGCAATGGTAGTCGGCTTGATCTCTCCAATCTCCAATCTATTAAAATGGACAACGGCATCAAATTGATGCTTGCCCCAAATCACACGTAACCTCGAGAATGTCTGTCCGACGACACATGCTATGCGAAGCCGCTCGATCCTTCGCTGAGCGGAAACTTCTTCGCAGTGACAAGACCGCACTCTGAGAAAGATTTATCGCCTCGAACTTCCCAAGCTTCTTTTTATTGGCAACATCATCTTCAAGAACTTCACGAAATCCCGCATGTCTCGTGAGTGCATCAAGTAAAGGAATATTGATATGCACTCAAACATCTCCATAAAGCGTGGCCTTCTCATCGCATTGGCTTGGCCAATCGACTTAAACGGAATCAAGGAGTGTAGGTCGGATATGCCTTTACTAGAGCCGCCGCGATTTTCCCCATGACCGCGGCTGCCGGTCGCTAGCCGTCTGGCCGTCTTTTCATGGCCGGGCTCGCGGTCGCGAGCTCGATCAGCTGGGTCGCCTCCCAAGTCACCGCCGACAAGGGTCGTTGTATTCTTCCTCTGCATCATGATCACCGCAGCCCTCGTAAACGCCATCGGCCGATTCTCGCGCCGGGCTCGCGGTCGCGAGCTCGGTCGCGAGGTGCCCTTTGCCCTGCTGCCGCTCTTCCCCGGTGGTTCGATAAGCTCGCCCACCTCAATTGAATGGCATTATAGTGATTTTAGGTTCACCAGACATTCTAAATCGCCCGACTTGTGTCGCCTGCTCGCAAGCGGCTATCCGACCGATTTGATTCTCCATCATCTTTATATGCTTCCCCATAGCCGCCACAGCAGTACCCGTGATGATTTATCTTCGCCCGTATTGCTTATAAATGATCTCGATTGTCGCCAATTGTTGGTTGCTCACAACCAATCGCCGCATCATGTCCTCTAGACTCGCTTCTTCGCCTCGAATCACCCATTCTCGAACCGAGAAACCGGTAGAGGTTGTTGAAATTGTCGGGTTGGCATACGAGAAATTAGATGACTTCGTTATTCGGATTGATGCCTGATTCCCCACGACGGCTCCTCCGATTTATGTAACTCACATCTTCCGCCTCATTCATATCACCG
Source organism: Salvia rosmarinus (assembly GCA_036937905.1). Lineage (NCBI taxonomy): Eukaryota > Viridiplantae > Streptophyta > Magnoliopsida > Lamiales > Lamiaceae > Salvia > Salvia rosmarinus. Next base: position 50,621 of record JAODLM010000281.1, read on the forward strand.
CAAAGATTAACGTGAACAACTCCTTTTTACTTTCCTTCTCGAATCGGCTTCGTAAGGGTGAACTGCTCCATCGATTATCGCATTTCAGCATCGCCTTGACAAGAGCCGCCTCACCACGGTGTCCTCTCCATAGCTATCGATAGCTATTCGCAGCCATCTTTTCTAGAATTTCGCTAGCTTCCTCCACTCGCCGACGAAGGTGCATCCTCCCTACCGATGCATCAACAATACCCTCGTGTGAGGTGTCACCCACCATAGAACCGTGTAATCCGCCTCTAGAAAATCCATGTTATGGGCACTTTCTCAACAAGCCCCAAATCTCTCCCACGACTCAACAATGACTCATCTCCTAACCGAGAAGTGGGAAATCTCTTCTATGATCTTCGTGCTTTAGCCGGTGGAGTACTGAGAGAAACTTTTCGCAAAGATTCCCCAACTGCTGATTCCAAGACGATCTAAACTCGAACCGGCCCTTTGCTTGATCGCGAATGAAATTCCAAACATGCGCATCCGGATCGTATCTTGTGGCACCCCATTCGCTTGATGGTGTCACAAATGTCGAGGAATGTCTCAAGATGGGCATTCGGATCCTCCGTCACTCTCCTCCGAACTGCTCTCCTCGAACCATGCCGACAGGGCCGGCTTCAACTCGGTTATTCGCATTCACCTCCGCCCCTCATCCGCCTCCTTGAAATTGCTCGCAGGAGGTCGATACATGTAGTTTAGAGGTCTCACTCCGAGTAGGGACTAGAATTCTATGTTCGCCATCCGACGCCTGCATTCCATAAATTCCGCGTAAGACGTGCAGCTTTGTTCAGAGGTACACCCCGTTGTTCGGATTTGTTGCCATCTCGCCTTTTCTTCTCTCGCCTCTTTCTCCTTTGGGTAGTCTCGATTTCTAGATCTAACAATGGCTCGTGAGGTCCCTGACCTTGTGATCATAAACCACCAAGAGAAATAAAGAAATTAGATCCTAAGCAAAGAAAAAAAATATACAACTTGAATTAATAATTCAATTGTTAAGTTATTCCAATATAATCTTAACAACTCGCAACGGCGCCAAAATTTGATCGCCACTTTTCTAACACGAAACGCAAGTATATAGGTAAGACGAGTATCGATCCACAGGATTGTAACACCTAAAACACGTAAGCTATCTCAACAATAATTCATCATTATCCAAGCAACAAAAATGGTTTGAAGAGTTTTAGGGCTTCGGATATTAAATCCAAAGCAAAGGTAGCAACTTGAAAATAAATGAAAGCAATAAAAACTCAAAGAGATAACAAGATAGAAAGACTAACCCTGTGGATGCATTAATCCCACCCGAACGTATGTTTATCCCGCTTCCTATCAACCAATTTTAATCCGCATAAGATAAGATCACACATATAACCAACAACTTCGCCATTTACAATTGTAGTGCTTGATTACTAATTTTCCCTATTATCATACGCCTCTAGAGGAAAATAAGCAACCCAAAAGGATCACAAAGAATATGCTTCCTACGAATGTTCCTATCTCGCCATTTACCAAGCGTTTATTCAGATCATGCATTCAAGATCGATTGACAATTAAAATGGTTAAGTAATTAACTCGCAACTATGATATGCATCAAGATTGATCGAAATCAACACATATAATTAAGCACCAAGAATCATGAATCAATGCCCGAAGGTAAATAGCAATAGCGTAAATCACAACATATAGGATAGAATCATGCAAACCTGTGGATTAGAAATGTAAATTAAGCTAAACATAATTAATGGAATAAAATACAAACAATCATAAAACAAGAATTAAATAGATAAAACCCGTAGGGTGGCGTTTAAGAACAATCGTTGGTTCAAATCCCAACCTCGCTGGAAAACGGGAAAGATGCAATTGCTCGACAAAACGCTCCAAATCGATAACAATGCGTAGAACAAGCGAGAACTATGAAAACTAATGCTAGAATCAATCTAAATCAAAGCTAGAGTGCAAAGGTATGAAAATCATGAAAAACGAGGAAAACGTGTATTTTAGGTCCTGAGCGTTTGGGGCGCGAGGAGGCGGCCCTATTTATAGGCAAAGCTGAAACCCTAATTTTGGGCCTTCCGCAGGCCGCGCCGAAGCTCATGTCGTGAGCTCACCGCTAGGGTGAACTTCGTGCGCTGCCTTCGCTACACTGCTTGCGGTCGCTAGAAGCTTGCGACTGCTCGCGGTCGCCAGCCATGGTCGCGAAATCGGGCGTGTTTTCTTCACACGCTGGGTAGCTCATGGGCACGCCTCGCTGTCGCCGGGAGGGTCAGGTGGATTTGCCTCAAGCCGACTTAGCGCCCCCAGTCGGTTATGAGACATCATTTTGCTGTTGCATCATGCTCAAGGCGGGCTAGCGGCACAAGGTGGTCGCTAGGCCCTGTTTTTGCCCTTCTTCGCCGTGTTTGCTCCATGCTTCGATTTTCAACTTATGCCTACAAAACACCAAAAGGAACCCAAGAGCAAGATCTTCCAAAATATGTAAAAGCATTGAGATCCAAGACATAAAAGCACTTTATTTATCTAAAATCATCTTTAAATATCAACAATAAACGTAAAATGGGCGCTTATCGCCTCAAAAGATTGTTCTCACTCGACATTATCAATTGTGCCAAAATTTTGTTGTAGTTAATTATATAGGAGCATGCTATGAATATAATAAATGTATTGTGAATTAAATATACAAGATAGATCCTCCGTGAGCACTAAAATGTAATTTTCCTATAGTATACGAGAAGACACCTTTACCGGACGGCAAAGAGGCCTTAGGTAGTAAGTTGGTATACAAGCATAAAAGAGATTCCATGGAGATGTTTCAATTTTACAAAGTCGCTAGTGGAAAAGGGCACACAAAGATAGAGGATTGATTATGATGATACCTTTTCACCGTAGCAATGCTCAAATGTACTAGAATCCTTTTAGGCATAGCAGATCAAATGAACCTAAATGTTCGACAAATGGATGTAAAAAATGATTTCTTAAACTACTTTGAGAAATGTCGAGATGTCTATATGCAAGATCCTCAAGTTTTATTTGAAGGCGGTAAAGAGCATTTAGTTTGGAAGCTCAATGAAGTCCATTTATGAGCTTAAGCAAGCTCGGGTCATGAAACCCGTGATTTTGAAAAGGTGTTTTGCCGAGGTCAAGAAGAAAATGTTGAGCTTATCTCAAGCATCCTTCATCGACACTGATTGCTCGCTTTAGCATGCAAACTTCTAAAATGGACTGCTTGCCTTTCAGCATGATGTTTTTCAAGGGAAGTCTCAAGATTAAAACGAGATAGAGAAATGAGATGATTCCCTACACTTCCACCATAGGAAGTCTAATGTATGCAAGGCTCAAGACGAGATTCTGACATCTACTATGCGACAGCATAGTGGCAAGATAGTTGAGATTGTCGGATTTGTATCCCAAAAGCTATTTATTGGTTGAGTTTGTATACAATATTTTATGTTATCACTATTCGGATCTTCTATCTCAATTATTTATGATTTCATATGTTGTCCCTTTATCTCATACAAAAGTTAGATCATACAGCGAGTAAAAGATTATAGAAGTCTCAGATAATTTGTTAAGCTAGTTGAGATATAGTTTCATATCACGCCTAATATAACTTGAGGACGGGTTGTTTATATGTTTAATATTGATAAGAAGTAACTCGAGGTAACTCAAGTATGATAATAAGGTTGAGTGGTACTTCTTCCATCCCACCCAACACGGCATGTTTTCATTTTAAAATTAATTATCTCTTCAAAAGGCGTGAGTCCTACCTAATGTTTTTCACTTTAACAACTTTATACCATTCTCCTAAATAATAGTGACGAAAAGAAATGTGTCATCTGGTGGAATTGGTAGTACTACTTAGAAATTAATTAAGAGATTAATTATTTTAAACAATGAGTGTTATAAATAATTAATGGACGCAAGTATATCTTAAATACAGTGGATTTATAAGTCTAAGTACAACTCACTCAACTTTCGTAATAAGGAGCGTAAGTCAACATTTATTCTCTAGTCAATTAATAAATGTTTATGAATTGTTATGTTCGAATCGAACATAAGAGAATTGATTTATTTTAGGTCAATTTTATTCCTCGAATTTGATCATCGGACCGTCCATCAAAGCTCTCGACCTGTAATCTTCAATTACCCCTATGAGTCCTGTGATTGAGTTATGTTAATCAGATTATTAATTTAATACATCCCTAGTCTAGATAAGATTATCCGATATGAAAAGGTATTAAGAGATCATTATTATATTTATTACATATGCTATAATCCTAATCAAATTAAGATTCTAAAGAAAGTACTCTAAATACATTGTAGGAAAAGTCAATAGTATCCACTACCATCAGAATTTAAAATCCCACAGAGAGAGAAAATTTGTGTTCTCTATAGATTGCTCTCACTCAAGATTAAGATCATGCAATCGGAACACATCCAAAGATTAAAGTCGAGTTAGTTATTGATAAACTATGGCGTAAAGTCTCATGTAAACACTAATAAACCTATATGTGCCGTAATTAATCATATAGAGCATGCTAGAATATAATCAATGTATGTTCAATTAAATATCCAAGATAGATTCTTGAAAACATAGAAAAAATCTTATTTTCTTCAATGGAGATGTTACCTTATACTTTGATAGTTCAATTTTGTTTTAACAGATGTTTTATATGTGCCAAAGTTTCGCAAACCCTTATTTTCGCTTAAATTATTTGTTAACGGTATTCTGTTATTTCATATAGTGGTATTTCTATCATGAGAAAAGATTTAGTCGGTTATGGCACTTTACTTATTTCTTTATATTCAGAATCGCTAGCATGAGACCTATAATTATAAACAGATTACTCATCAAACCATAAAAGAGAAAGTTTCTTCGAAGAAGAAAAATATATATTCGCATCTTAGATTAGGTCACATCAATCTAAATAGATCCAAAGACCGACAAGGACGGAGCGCTCATCGGATATATGGTTACTCCATTCTCGCCTCAATCCCGTGATAAAGAAAAAGATACCGATTATGCCCTTCAAGAGAAGGGCATGAGCCAAAGACGGTTGTAATTTATTCATTGACCCATGTGGATTGATGCTCACTGTTCATGGAGGTACGAGTATTTTGCACTTCATCGACACCACCACGGACGCAGCACATTTACCGCTTGTCGCAGTGTGAATGCTTTGAGAAATTCAAAATTTAAAGCGAGGATAAGAGTTAGTAAGTATCGAGTCATTGTGGTCTGATTCGATAGCTTATACTCAACAACAAATTCAAAGATTATTTTTGAGTGGGATTACATCCTACTGAACATCGCACACCGCAACAAAATGGTGTAGCTGAGAGAATAAATAAGCTCTTTAGAGATGGTTAGATCAATGATGAGTTATACAACGTCAGATGTTTCATTTTGGGATATGCTTTATAAACAACAACAAAGTATGTTTTCCATCGCACTCAATCTTCTCTATAACTCATTATTGATCTAACCAACTATAAAAGTGTTATATTTCTTCTTTTCGCTATACAATTTATCAGGTGTGCCTCGTGTAGTCAACTCAGATGTAATCCCACACTCGACAAGTAATCTTTGAACTCGTTGTCGTGGTATTCGCCACCACGATCAAACCACAATGACTGATACTTTCACCCAACTTCTTCTCCACTTCATTATAAACTCTTTGAATTTCTCAAAGCATTCTGACTTACTAAAAACATGTAAATGTATCCGAACTTTGAGTAATCATCAATGAAATCGACAAAATACTCATACCTCCACGAGCTCGAGCGGACATCACCACATATGTCATATCTAATTCCAATACTTCTTTAGCTCTATACCCCTTTGCATTGAGGGTCCTAGTCGACATCTTTCCTCTATACATGATTCACGATTGGGAATGACCTTAAATTCATTCATCCCTCCATCTTTAACCAATTCGATCCTATTTAGATTGATGTTACCTAATCTAAGATGCCAAATATATGTATAGACAAAGAAATCTTTCTTTATATGGTTTGATAAAGTAGATGTAATATAATTATAGGTATCATAATTAGCGCTTGTAGAATATAGAGAACAAGAAAAGTGACATCATAGATAAACTCGCCATTTCTCATGATAGAAACACCATTATCTAAAGTAATAGAATATCCATTACAAAAGGTTTTGAAATAGAAATAAGGTTCATCCGAAACTCCGAAATATATAGAATATCTCACAAAACCAAACCGAACTATCAAAGCATAAGTAACTCTCCCACCGCAATGTACCGTGATTTTTACCGATTTCCATAGAGATTGTTATCTCCTTCACTTACTTATCTTATCCGTGGAAGCCCGCAGTGCAACATATATGATCACGCACCTGTATCTAATGCCTATGAATGAGTAGAACAAGTCACCAAAAATATTTCCACTACTACAGCCTAATGACGCACCTTACTTCTTTACCTTGATCACATCGTAGTTAGCCTTCCAAGGCTTAGTATTACCACACTTGAAATATTTACACCTCTCATTCGCTTCTTCACCGCAGTAGGTCCATGCCTTTGCTCTCACTGCTTTCTCGCTTCTACAATCCTCAAGGCCCTATTTCTTTCCACCTTCGATGGAGACAATGGGACCCTTGGACGTGTTTGTTAGAGCATGTGCACCTTGCCCATAACCCCTTTGCTACCACTAAATCATCGAGCAAATGATCGAGTGTTACTCTTCTTTTCATGATAAGTTTAACATGGAAGTTCTCAAAAGAGTTGGGCAGTAGTGTAATGATATCGACCTTAGCTTCGCCGATATCCCCTCTAATCTAATCGATTAAGACTATCCATGAGATAGGCCATGTTAGTTATATGTTTGTGCATCGAACTTCCTTCATCCATCTTACATGCTAAGATTTCTCTCATCGCATGGAAGCGAATGGTCCGATCGTGACTTGCCATACTTATTCTCGAGACTAAGCTAAATTCTCGAATTGCCTCCAATTGATTGATGTTGCAACTACAAGCTTTCAACATCGTAGTCACCATATAACATTTGGTCATATTGTTCGACTTATGCCAAAGCTTGCTTGCCTCACTCTACGCCGCTCATGTGTCAACGAGGCGAGAGGTTTGGGAGAGTTAGAACAAACAAGTGTTCTTCAACGATAAGAACATATTCCACCGACATCACCGATCGATAAGGGATATTTTATGGCATGTTGATAATCGTAGTAAGATACATATCCAAGAGTAAATATAAACACATAATCATACAATCGCATATAATTCGTAATAAGAATGTTGTAGTCCTTCGATAAAACAATATATATCAAACCTCCAATTTTCTAATGAATGCCACATGAAAGCCATGCATGTGGACATTTACACGCGAGCCTCTCAATCGACTAAAATATACCTTTTAGTTGTTTAGTTTCATTCGATGTCAGCTATCTTTATGAAAAATAAAACTAATAATCGACCTTAACTATTACGAGAAGTGACATCGTAGAAGTTATACTGAGTGATTCCAAAGCAACGACCACAAATTTGACCGTAGAATTTAAATTTTAGAATTCGTGATACCACTGGACCATACCGCTTTCAATTCAATTTTGTTTTTCATCAAATTTTAAATCTATCTCTAGAAAACTTATGAAAATCTACGCAGTTACGCTGGATGCTTAAGCATTAAACTCCAACTTCTCAATAGATTAAAATATTTTATTTAGAAGTCTCATCTAACAAACTTATGATAAATGGTACAAGCAAGCCAATGCAGTGGACATTTACTCAAAACGATCGCCACTTTATCTAGAGACCAATTGTGTAGGTCTTGATAATTTTAATTTGAATTAAAACTCTAGCTTTTTTTACTTCAAAAGGTTTGTCCATATGCATCACATAATCCTAAATATTCTTGTCTAGCTAAACATGTAAAACATGCTCGCAGTAATTCTAACTCATGCTTCAAAATATGATAAATCTAGATGCTTCATAAATGCATTCCAAGTCATGTAAATATATAAACCATGCTTCTACATCATTAAACATTTATTACATGCTATCGCATACTTTAAACTTCTAGACATGCTTAGAACGATAATTAATAAAATAAAACTCATTTATCCCTACTTTCGTGATCCTATACGTGATGGAGTCCGAGGTCCGCTTGATATTGTGGGCCACTTTTTTAAATTATTTTCACAAATTTCATTTAGATGTTAGATTAAATAGTTTCCTAGTTTAATTAGGTCTGTTTCTATTAGTTAGTTTCCTACTTTGATAAGTGCTCATTCTTCGATAAGGATTAGATTCATTTTCACCTATATAAAGGCTTGTAAGCAAACCAAAATATTCACTTTTGATTTTTCAATATATGTGAGTTTTATTCTCTTCATTAGCTCTTCGATTTTCTCGAGATTTGCCAAAAATTCATTTATCGACGTATCAACTAGATATTCATCCCTCGCTTGTGTGTCTTCATCGCCCTCGAGTTGTCACACAATTTCATGTTGGGGTACAGCAACATAACGACCTATATCACTTCGTTAGATTCAAGTTTTGGGATATTCCACCGCTCATCTTCCATTCGCGTCATTAGATCCTTCATACAAGCAAGGATCGATCATTTGGTATCGATCCATCTAGGGCAGATCGGTCGGTCTGTTCGACCGATCGATCAAATTTTCAAAATCGAAAACCGAACCGAACGATTTTTTTTAACCGAACCGAACCGATTTATAATTTCGGACCGATCGAAACCGAACCGAAAATCGATGGGTTTCGGCCGACCGAAAACCGATCAAATATAAATTATATATATATTTTTCAAATAAACATATTTTTATCCTAATTATTTAATTAAAATATTAATTAATTATTATATAAAATATATAAATATATAAAATAATAGTTTCGTTCGACACGATCAACCTAAAACGAAACCGAAAACCGAACCGAAAATCGATTTAATTAAAATTTTGAACCGAACCGAAAATCGATTTTAAATCAATCAACCGACCAAATCGATCGGTTCGGTCTGCTTTTTTCGGTTCGGTTCGTCCATGCACACCCCTAGATCCATCCATCCGCTCGTCGTCAATCCATTCGCCGCCCATCCGCTCGTCAGCCCATTCATTTGTCATCCGTGTTTTGTTTTTTCTTTCGCTTCGTGTCGCGGTCGATTCAGGTTTTTTTCTTCGCTTCGCTTCGATCACAGACGTGGTAATGCTAGGGTTTGTTCATTCGTGTTTAAATCAAGGTTCACCATATCTCGTGATCTTATCCATATCCCGATTATACATTATCCATATCGTTATCCATATCATTATACATATCGTTATCCATATCATACATTATCCATATCGTTATCCATATCATACATTATCCATATCGTTATCCATATCATTATCCATATCATAATTATACATTATCCATATAGTGAGTGATTTGGTATCATTATCCATATCATTATTTTTTTCGTTTTGAGATTTTTCCGCATCCACGCTCTATGAGGATTAAAAAATCCTGCTTTGAGCAAATTAGTTCATCAAGGCTCCTCGGTATGTTTGTAGTCTTTGGTGCAAATTTCGGTGCACTTTTTTCTAAATCTGCTAAACCTCGTGGTTTTCCGGGTTCCTAGTATAGATCGTGTTGAACAAGTTTCGCACAACACATTTTCGAGTCTTCGCTCGATTTTTTCGTGTCTTCGCTTCGCCTTCCTTTCATGTCCTGCTTGATTCGCTGGTATTGAATTCATTGGTGGATTGAGAGGATTTGAGACTTTCAAGGAGAATTTGAGTGGTAAAAGGCAAGAGTGAGATTATTAGAGTGTTAAAAGCCAATTTGACCGATACACCAGTATCGAGTGATTCATTTTGAGAGATACACGAGCGCCAGGAGTTGCGAGGTTCTTGTTATTTTTTCTTTTCTAACGCTCGCAACAATGTCAAGAAGGTGGAGTCGATGGGTCATGTCATAAGGATGATCACACTATTTTCAACACGAAAACGTAAGTAGATAGGTAAGTCGAGTATCGTATCCACTGTGATTGTAACGCGAAAATATAGAATCTAACTTAATAATCCATTATCAATATTCAAGTGACAAATTTTGTTTTGAAAGGTTTAGGACTTCAAATAATAAATTCAAAGTTAAGAACAAAAAATCAAATAACAAAACGATAAAAGCTCAAATAGTCGATCGACTAAAAGACTAACCATAGGGATGCATTAATCCTACCCACAACGATGTTTATCCTCGCTTCCTATTATGTAATATCCCTAATTTCTGACTTAAAAGTTTCAAAAATAAAGAAGGAATAGTACAATAGAAACGAGAAAGAAAGTGAACGCTTCAGAATCGCCGATTTTGAATAAATCAAATTTCCTTCAGAACCGAACTAAATAAATTCTAATAATAAATATATATATGTTTTAAACATATATGAGGTATTATTTAGCCAAGTATTACACTAAGGAAGAGAAGGAAAATATTTTCCTTATTTATTCGAATTTCTAAAATCTTGAGAATAAAAGATTAATTTGTGAATTAATTTGTGATCACTTGATTTTATGTGATGAGTTGTCATGTTTATCTTGTACACATGATAAGATAATTATCTTGAAAACCCTAGCATTTTCGAAATGAAGTGTATGATAAGTGCTTGAGACGACATTTTTGTGATAAGATTCTATGATATTTTTAAGATAAGGTTACGACTAAGGTATGACTAAGCACTAGATAATGTTTATCACATAAAATGTGTAGCAAAGGATAAATATCATAAGAGATAATATTATGTTTCTAGAAGCTATAGTTTTCTAAAATTTGTGATTTTATGTGATAATTGTAGCAATAATTTATTTAATTAATTCAAGCTTTAGTATTGAATAAATATCATGATTTCTAGATCAATCTTATCACTTAGAAACTATATAAATTTCGAAATTGATGAATTAAGGTAAGGTAGGAATTTTTGTAAAAATTTAAACCTAGAAACCCTAATTTTCGAGAAACATGGGAAATTGATAAGAAATGTTCCAAAAATTTATTTTATGATATAATATCATGTAATTCATCATGAAAATAATATTAGTTATGAGGGGAATAAATATTTGATAATTTATTCTCAATTTCCAAATAATTGCCGATTACTTTGCTATAGTATATGAAATTGGTCCTAATTAATTTTTCTATGATATAAATTATTATCTAAGATCAAAATTATGTCACATAGCTATTAATTGAAAGAAAATAAAATATTTGGCATATATTACATGTGGTGGCTTAAAATTATAAAATATTAGTATTTTATGAGAAAATATCATACTTTAATTAAATGTAAGGTTATGAGTCAGACCTTATCATGTAATAGGTGTAAAGTGGTAATAGTATACAATTTGATCAAGAACCTAAGCCTTGTACTATAATGGCCAAAATTTGCCACATATATATTATAAAGTTGTAATTTAATTATTTTATGACAACCGTGATGCAACTTGTTAATTAATGATAAGTATGATTCAATGTACCTATTAAGAGATAAGATATGATAAGGATTTAGATAAGATATGATAAGGATTAAGATAAGATATGATAAGGATAAAGATAAGATTTTGCATGTGTACATTAGATATTTTCATGTAATAATTATAATACCACTTGCATATGCCTATAAATATAAGATAGAGCTCTTCATTTCTTATTCAAACCACTAAGTGATCGAAAAAATAGAGAAAAGATAGAGTATTCTCCAATCCTTCAAACCCAAGCTTAGAACAAATAAACGCTCACCGATCAATTCTACTCCGATTAAAAGGTTAGATTTCTTACAAGCTTCATATATACGTTAGAATTCATGTTATGTTTAGTTTATATGTGTGTTTTTCAAAATCACGAGACTTGTGCCAATATGCTTAGATATCAGATTTATATGATATTATCGAGCATGTAGTATAATTATATCACAAAATCAAGCATGATATTAAATTCTATATATGGACCGAAAATTGAATATGTGATAGTTGATGAGTATGATTTGTAATTATCGATTTTAGCATAGAATCATGATCTAGGTATTAATTACGCTTGTATGAATTTATGTAGAATTTTGAACACTTTAGTACCTAAGTTTATGAATTTTGAAAATTATAGAACATGATATTATGTTGAGATTTAATCCATGTTCGAGTGTTATCATAACATATGGAAGTTTAGAATCATAATATAAATGTTGTAGGAATTTATCTGATTTGTTAAGAATTTATCTGACCTAAGTCCAAATTTTCAAAAGTGACTTAGGAAGATTAAATTCAATAGCTTGCTATAAATAAAATGATGTTATAATAAGGATGCTTACGGATAATTATGTGTTATGTGATTTTATCGAATTTTGGAAATTGTTCGCTTAGTTTAATTAGTGTTTTCAAAACTATAAGTTATAAGTATTAATGTTATAAATTTATTTTATGAGATATAATTGCATAATATGATCCAAAATGATGTTTTAAATATATTATGATTTTATGGAAATTTTAGAACAAAAATTGCACATAAAATAACAGATTACATAAAGGAATTAAAAGTCAAATGTCGACTTTAGTCAAAATTGTCGACTAAATGTCGACCAAGTCAAAATCGTTGACCAACAACGCCGACAAAGGTCAAAGGGCACCTAAATTCGATAATATGTGATCTATGTGACGAAGACGCTTAGTAACAATATAACTTACGCTACGTAAGTACATTAAAACGCATATTATATACCAAAGAGATAGAACATCTCTTATATAATGAGCGATGTCATAATCGACATCATTTTGATTAGAAACGCCAATATAAGTCCGACGCTAGCCTTATCTCGATGCATAGACGTTATGATTTATGTTCATCTCTATCGAAAAGTATAGCGATGTACTAAACCTCGCTTTCACATCGAAAAGTGGTCCCGCCGTAGGAAACCTCGCTTCACATCAAAAAGTGGTCATGCTCGTATGGTAGCAAGACATTTATAATTAAGATTAGTGACATAGGAACTTTAAGTTCCCGAGGTGGGCTTTCTTACCAAAACTTTTATGAGCTTTTTGAAAATGTTTATCGTTACTACTGCTCGCTTTTATCGAAAACTTTGAGATACGATATTGTCTCGCCGTAAATGTTTTATGTTTTCAGATATGTCCATTCTGGTCGCCTGGGCAACAGTGAGTTACTTAATTCGGATCCCAGCCGGAGGTAAGCAGAAATTCCCGCCAGTGGTCAGGTACACGTGTTGGGCCTCCGAATCACGGGCGGTCATGCTCGAACCACTGGGCGGTTAGTCAGATCCTGTAGGGAGGCCTCTCCCGCCTGCTATCCATAGCCGACTGAATATACATTGTGGTTGTGATGAGAAATGTCCGCCGCATAACTTTGAGAAATGAGAATGTATTTTGTAGTTACAAGACCTTCTCAAACAAAACCCTCAGGTTCATCGTGATGGGGCAAAGACAATATTTCGTAAAGTAAAATGTTTTCGCAATGTGTCCACCGAGTGCATTATTTGTACTCACCGCATATTTGTTTTAAACGCAAAGTCGAGCAGTGATGGAACAGAGCGGAGTTGAGCGAACATTTTGTTAAGACATATGATGTATTTTTGGTTCGCTTTGAGAACGATCTTCACACGCATGTCTCACACGTATTTCACCGCCGACCTCTCGAGACTCATATCTTTTGTTACTATGTAAAGTTATCGCTGGTTGAACCCTCGAAACCTTCTATATAATATATTTGCTATTTTGCTCCATCGTGATTCTCGCTTCGCTTAGAACATCTATATTTCTTCATAGATAAAATGAGTCGAAAACCTTATTCTGCTCATATTCACTTAACTCAACTCCGAGTCGCGTCTGCAAGGTTTAGCCAAACCGGCCGTGACATATTAACCATTTTTAATCCATCCAAGATAAAGATCATGTATGTAACCAACAATTCCAAGCATAACAATTGTGGTAGGGATTACTAATTTCCTTATTAGTGTTACGCCTCAAGGTGAACATTAGCAACCCAAAAGATCACAAAGAATAAGCTTCCGTCACGCCCAATTCTCGAGGGAAGGCACGGATGCCGGGTGTGATTAGAGGCAAGGTTAAAGCGAAGAAAGGGTAGATACATAAAGATACATAATACGAAGATACGACCATAAAATCGGACAACATCTTCTCTATAACTAGACATATCCTCAAGAGGAGGGTGAGCAAACAATCCACCAATGTAATCATATCGACAACATAACTTCATTGAACATGATCTTGATTTGATAATAATAATGCAAGGAAACAAATGGCATTACATCCTCGCTGACTAGACCGGTCAACCACATAGCATGCTCTTGTCGAGATTCACATCATAATAACATAATAGCAAATCTTGTTCCCAATCATAGAGCAAAATAAAGGGACAAGAATACATCCATAATGTAATACATATATATAACAAAGATCAAGGAAGGTGTAGCGTGAAAGGAACCATACCAACCCTCAATGTCGCCAATCCAAATTCTCATCCATCCGTGAAAACATTTTTGAAAAGATGGTAGTACTAGCGCCTCACCGAGGTTTTTATCGAAATCAAAATTCATGATGCCGTGTTCGAGCACTTACCTTAGAAGGTTTTAAAACGAACCACTTCTAAGTAAGCAAAATAGATTTTTCGCTTTTCGATACCTAATCCATATTATCATACTCCCATCATAGAATCACGTAACCACAACTCGAACGATCCCACCAGCCCATCACATCTCACCGCCTCGAACATATCCACCACCAACAATATCTCTACCGAACATATCCAATGGCCCACGTCAAACGTATCCAAATATTAACTCGGTGTGGACTTCGTGGTTCTATCTCCGCCGTAACCATAACCACCTCATTATCATTTCCATGGGACTTCCGGTTCATCCTTCGTAACCATAACCACGTGTTCTGGATCTATCCCCACGATCAATACTTAAGACGGTGATCAACCCACCGGATAGAGATCCGTGGACAACCACAATAGAACCACATCTCGGATCGTAGAACAAGAATAACTTCGTTAAAACATTTTACGACGCACATGTTTTATTTTCAAAATATCGAGTAAATAACTCAAAATAAGATATATAACCCAACCTCGAATAGATTTAAAACGCCAATCGAGCTATCTACGTATCCAACAATTTCACCGATCGACCGGTAGGTACCGGTATCAAGACGGAACAACTTTTGAGTCACATCCCACAAAGCAAAGCAACAACCTGATCCAAACGAAGATCAAATGAAACAGGGTTTTCAATTCTCGAACCGACATTCGCACTCTCCGGTTTTCAAATCAACTCGATGCGTATGGAAATATATTCGTGGCATCAAGACCTATAATAGGGTACCTTCAAAATATGCATGCATGCAAGTCGACACAAATCTTAGCAACAAGAAGTTTCAAAAATCGATGCCTATCCTCAAATCCGTAATAAACCATCCAAAACCGATGCATGAAAACTAAACATAAGCAATATGCATTACGAGGAACATGGAATGAAAACTATGTTGAAAATGGATAACCCGGCATGTACTTCCTTTAGAAAACTCGATACAACTGAAAACATCCCGACATGCAAAACGCAAAAATGTAAAACGAATCGGTACTTTAGTCAATGATAGCCCAAACTCAAAACCTAAAGGGCTCAGAGCTAAAAGGTGACCCATTGACCACCAAATCGGCAGCCAAGGGCAACGGCATGGCGACTTGGCGCCGCCGTGGTTCAAGAATAGGCTGGCCCGCTGCTTTCTCGCTTTATCCCTTTAGAAACCCGAGTTCTATGCTAAACAATCTACTAAAAGGCGGAATCAAAACAAGAAAAGGAAAAAAAGAAAACGGGTTGTTTGAGGGGTCGATCGGCGCGCGGCCTACAGCAGCAGCCGAATGGCACCATCGCCGAGCCTCGCCGGCCGATCCCCACTCCTCCAGGCTCACAGCTGCACTGAGCTGCCACTCTTCCATAAACACAGAGACTAAGAAATGAACGTTGAAAATAAAGGCCCCAGCCTCTATTTATAGGAAAGCAGGGTCGGGTCACAGAAGTCACAGGGGGCCCTTTTTCGAAAACGCAAAAGCGACGATCTTTTGCAAACGGACTCCAAATTTAGCAAACTTGGTACCCATGGACTCAAATAAAATATCGGACACAACGACTATAAACAAGATATGCTTTAAAAGACCCATGAAAAGTCCAATTTTGATAACTTCCCTGAGTGCCAAACCTTCGAGGTGGTCGAAACCCAGATACTTAGCGCCTATGAATTCGCCATACGACACTCTTCGCAATACCGAGGTTTCGTGATGGTCGCATCACCAAACAAAAGTCAACCTTGATCTCTTCTCAAAAACGGGCCATGCAAACCCAAACATAGGAAGGACGGTATTACATCTCTCTCCTTAGAAAACTTTCGTCTCGAATTTCAAACACGTGGCGGAAACAACTCGTGGTACTAAGCCTCGAACTTGTCTTCCAACTCCCACGTAGCTTCCTCCTCGCCACGGTGATTCCACAACACTTTCACCAATGAATCGCTTGTTCCTCAACTCCTGAATTTCGCCCAAGATAGCCACCGTCTCTCCTCGTAACTCGTATCCCGAGCAAGAACCACCGATCATGCTTGATCACGTGTTTGGTCGCATACGCATTTTCTCAACTCGAGAAATGTGAACACGCCGTGAACATCTTCGATGCTAGGCGGAAACGCTAACCCATAGGCAACGGGCCTATTCTCTCGAGAACTCGAAGGTCCAACAAACCTCGATCACAACTTACCTCGCCTCCCAAAACGAACGACTCCTCCGCCGAAAACCTTAAGGAAGACGCGATCTCCGACCATGAATCAAGATCCGCGCGACCGGTCCGGATAGGACTTCGCCGTCCCGAGCTTCCTTGATCCTCCGCTGATCTTATCGATAACTTCACCATCCGCTGAACTATTTCGTCCTAACATCTTTCTCTCGCCCACTTCGCCCCAATAAAGTGGCGATCGACACTTCCTTCCGCATAACGCTCATAGGGAACCATTCCTATGGTGGTCTCGATAATCTGCTGTTATAGGCAACTCCACCGTAGGTAGTATCTCTTCCCAATTTCCTCCTCTGTCGACCACGATCGCCGCAAAGATATCCTCCAAGACCGAATCGCTCTCTCCGATCGACCGTCCTGCTTGAGGATGGAAGACTATACCGAGATTCAACTCGTCCCCGCGCTCCTTGCAAACTTCTCCAAACCTCGACGTGAACGCCGGGTCAAGCTTATCTAACCCAGACGCCATCCGAATCGGTAAGAGATGAGTGACTTCGCCGCCATCGATGATAACCCATATAGCGTGTTTCTCGCACCGACCTTGGAAAACTCACCACAAAATCCATACCGATATGCTCACTTCCACTTCGAATTGGTAGCGGCCGCAATAACTCGACGGACGTTGATGTACAATTTTCACTTGTCGACAAGCCAAACAACGCTCCACAAACGCTGTTACATCCTTTTTCATCCCTTCCCACCAAAAGTTCATTTTAAGGTCTCTCAGACATTTTGGTGCTTCCTCGACGAGTCAGAGATGGTGCGCCATGAGCTTCACTCATGATCTTATCTCTCAATTCCCTATCGAGCGCACACATAACCTTCCTCTAATAATAGCTGTCCTTGCTTCCGTGAACCCTTTGCTATCTTTCCGCCGCGCAAACGCATCTTTCCAAGAATTGCCTCTCGCCGCGCCACGATCGCTTCTCTCAGTCCGGTTCACCGCCGAGTCATGACGAAACCTTGCACCGATTCCGACAGATGAATCACTTCCAAGCCGAGCTTCTCAAAATCTCGAATAAGCTCCTTCATGTAAGAAGATATCCCAACTTCGCCTCGACTTGCGACTAAGGGCATCTCGCCACGACATCGCTTTCCCGTGATAGCCGATAGAACAATCATAATCCTTCACCAACTCCAGCCATCTCCTTTGCCTCATGTTCAGCTCCTTCTGTTCAAAGAAGTACTTTAGGCACTTTTGATCCGTGAAGATCTCACACTTAACTCCGTAGAGATAGTGCCTCCAAATCTTCAACGCATGAACGATCGCCGCTAACCTGTGTCATGCTGGTAGCTCAACTCGCGGCTTCAACTCGACGAGACACGTAAGCTATAACCTTCCTGCTCGCATAAGAACACAACCTAAATCAAGCTTGGACGACGGTGTAGACCATAAAACCATCGCTCCTTCTCGCACGGCTAACACCGGAGCAAAGGTTACTTCTTCTTCAACTTCGAAACTTGCTTCACAAGCTTCCACCATGAGAACTTGATTCCTTTCCGAGCTATTGCATCATCGGCCTCGCCAACTTCGAAACCCTTCGATGAAACGCCTATAATACCGCCAAGCCTAGAAAGCTTCAACCTCATCGGCATTAGTCGGAACCTTCCAGCATTTACCGCTTCAACCTTCACGGGTCGACTTTGATTCCTTCGCAGACACTATATGTCCAAGGAACATCACTTCTCCGAGCCAAAACTCGACTTACTATACTGCATACAACCTCTCCGCCGTAACGCTTCCGTAATCGGCATGAGTGTTGGATTTGTATACTAAAAGCGCTTTGGTTGAGCTTGATACAATGTTTCGTTACCACTATTACAATCTCCTATCTCGAATTGTTTACTTGATTGCATATATCTATGTCCCTTATCTCATATATAAGTTAGATCATACAAAGGTGTAGAAGATCATAGAAGTCTCGTATGATTGGTCAACCTTAATGAGATATAAATAGTATCACACCGAGACAACTTCGTGACGAGTTGTTGGTATAGTCATGCGATAGATAAGAAGTTGACTTGACTTGGTTGCTTATCTATACCGGCACGCCTCGACGTATCGATCGATCACAAGTGAGATGAGTTCTTCTATCCGACCGTCGTGAAGAACCTAGATCTCTGAGACTTACGCTGATCTAAACCTCGATAAGGTATTAGGTGAGTATGAGTTGTCGACCATCACTTGACTTGCTACAAGTAGGGTTACATGAGATAACCCAAGATTCTCTCGCATCTTGGGTGGTGGCAAGCTTGTATGTCATGCTAGTTACCCGTGTCGAGTCACCGTATCCGCTAGACGATGACGCCCCTAAGGAGCTCAAAAGGTTTATTGTACTAAACCCCGCAGTCGAGTTATCTCAAGTACAATAATAAGGTCGAGTGGTACTACTTATGAATTAAAGATATTAATTATTTTAAGCAAATGTAATCAGTAAATAATTAATGGAAGTAAGATATCTTAAATACGGGATTAGTAAAGTCTAATGCAAGCCCGACTCACCATCCAGAATAAAGGGTAAGTCAAGATTTATTCTCTAGTGGCATGAATAAATGTTTATGAATTAATTTATGTTCATCGAACATAAGATAATTAATTTATTTGAGGCCCATCTTTATTCCTCAGATTTGATCCTGGCTGGCCCATCCAGCCCCGAAAGCTAGGTGAATTTCGCCTCCTCTCTGAGTCCCACTGACTCACTGATCCTCTCTATCTTAAGAGATAAGATTATATTTATTAGATATGCATAAATCCTATCTAGATAGGATTTGGGAGTGCATTATAAATATAAGGTGAGAGAGAAAATCAAGGCTAATCCTCAATCATTATTTTCGAGAATTACCTTATTCATTAGGTGAGAATTTTCGAAAATTTGAGAGAAAAGAAAGAGGCGATTTTCTATAGCATTCTCCATAGATTGTCCTCACTCGACATTGGAGATTAGGCAACCGGATACGCCCGTAAGATCAAAGCACGAGTCTTGATCCGCTCATCCCCGATGATTCGCAGTAAACACGAGAAAACCCTACGTGTTGCAATTAATTATATAGGTGCATGCTAGAATATAATCAATGTATGGTGAATTAAACATCCAAGATAGATCATCGGGAAAGGGTTAAAATCAGATTTCCCTACACGGATGTGTTCTCCATGCAACTCTGCATTCTTGTAATAGACGAGAATATCATCGCTAAAAACCAAGACGAAGCTATCCAGATACTGATGGAAAACTCGATTCATCAGATCCATGAAGACTGCTGGCGCATTGGTCAAACCAAACGGCATCACGATGAACTCGTAGTGCCCATACCTCATCCTGAACGTGGTCTTCGCAATGTCCTCCTTCCTGATCTTCAGCTGATGGTAGCCTGACCTCAAATCGATCTTAGAGAAGACACTCGCTCCCTTGAGCAGGTTAAACAGATCGTCGATCCTAGGAAGAGGGTATCTGTTCTTGATCGTCAACTTATTCAGCTCTCTGTAGTCAATGCACATCCGCATCGACCCATCATTCTTCTCGACGAATGTAATCAAGCGCCCCCATGGAGACACGCTAGGTCGATAAAACCTAGATCCAACAACTCCTACAACCGCGCTTTCAGCTCTTGCAATTCTTTAGTGCCATTCAGATGGTGCCTTTGATATCGGGCGTTGTTCTCGGTTCCAAATCAATAGTGAATTTCACTTGTCTATCGTGTGGTAAGCTTGGCAAGTCCTCGGAAACACATCCGGATATTCACACACCATCGCCCTTCTTGTAATCGTTGCACGGTTCATCGTGCCTCTATCAAACTTACCAAGAAAGTTTGATGCCTTCCTTCCCGATCATCCTCGGCCTTCAAGGTCGAGATCATTGAACGGAAACACCATCCTTATGTCGTGAAAGCAAACTTCCACCATTTGGCTGCTTGAAAAGTAACTCTCTCTCGAGACAACGATAGTTGCCTGTGCTTTTCCAACCAATCCATGCCAAAGATGACATCGAAATCTTCCATTCCGATGACATGCAAATTGACAAGGACCTTCTACTCACGTATTTCTACCTCCCGGTTCGGCATATCTCTTTGCCTTTAGCACTTCGACGGGATGCTAATTTTGGGTACTCGGATTCCTCGGGTACCAAACCCAACCTCTCACACGCGATTTTCAAATGAAAGAATGCGAGGCTCATGTATCAAACAAAGTGAAAACGGGTATATCACCATATGGATTATACCGCAAGATTTCCGGAGCTTGGTCGCCGGCCGATTCAAGGCGCACACCCCAGCCTGTGGTGGCTTTTGATTTGTCGGGCCCTGATGACCTCCCCGCCTGTGGTTCATCCCTGTGGAGCCTCGGTTCTACCTCCGCGAGCCCGCCGCTGTCTCATCGCGGCCGCATCACCGCCCTCCTATCGACGGACAACTCGAGCGTAATGTCCAGACTTCCACAATGGTAACACTCGACGCTACCTTGCCTCGCACTCGCCCAAGTGATTCCTCCGCATTTCTAGCACCAAGGCTTTTCCACACCGCCTCACCGCCGCATGGGTTGGAAATTCCTTCCCAAGGTAGCCTTTTCTTCCGGATTACCCAGATTCTCGCCTTCCTCCGCCACCGGCTGTCCGAGTGGCATCGTTTTCCCGGGCAACATTGACTCAATGTTTAAAGCCCGATTCAAGGATCGCATACGCCGATCTCCCGACTAACGAGCTTAAATTCGATTTAGGGTCGGAGTCCTCTCTAAACCTCGCTTGCCCTCGGCACCTCAAGGTCGACTAGGTGCATAGCATAACGCGATGCATTTATCAACGATCGATCGTACTTGATGACCGCCCTTCCCTCGACGAAGATTCCGTAACTTATTTTGCCCTTTGCCTCAGAACGCCAGCATGTAGTTTTCCATGAGTTCTTCCTCGAAATCTTCCCACGGTACCTTCCCACCGCCTCGGTGTCATGGTCCTCTTTACGGATTCCCACCGTAAATCACCTCATCTGCTAGTCGAAAGATCGCACACCAACTTTTCGCTTCTTCGCACCGATGTATTCAAGATCCTTTAGGTGGATCGATCCAATTCTAAGCATTGATCGGTTCACGAGACCATCAAATGTAGTGATTCTACCACGAAAACTCTCGATCGCATGCCGCTGAACCAAGGGTGGTTCTCGAGCTTCTTCCACGCTATTGTTCCTCCGTTCCTTGTTCTCGCATTCTGCATCGACGCTGAAACATTAGAATCACGCTCGCATAGAAAACCATGTATCATCGCACGACATATATCATTACCCATATCACATATTATCACATATGTCACATATCACTATCACATATAATCATGCAACTCGTCAACACATCATCGTTATGCATCCCACATAACATCATCACACATCATATCACATACAAGTATTAAAGATAAACATCCCGCCATAGACAAGTTAGTATCAAGATATCCAAGTGTCCATGAAGGACCACAAAATACATAATCATAGGTATGTCACCAAAAGGTCAAATATGAGCAAAAGAATTTTACTCCGTTATCGCTAAAAGATGCCGCTCGTCTCATGCGATAGCAGATCACAGGACGCACCGACTTTCAAAGAAGTACGGATCACATGGATCGTCACCGTATGATAAAGCAATGGATATAAACATAACTAATCAATGCAATTAACAAACGAACTACTCATCAACGCATGAACTAAAAAGGATAAGCTATTCATACCAACTCAAGTCACGTATGACTCACAAAAGGTTCAAGGTTCAAATATAACTCAATCGTATGCAATTAAAGGAACGAGGTACGACCTCAAGTTCAATACGGTATGAAAGCGCTATAATCAAAACATCAAAATAATATCGAGTTAGGTAAGATTAAACGTGTGGACATGTAAATGACGATACATGCCCAAGGTTCTAGAAATCCTTTCTAATAAGCAACAAAACAATCGCTACTCGCACCACCGCACCCATCACCAATCCTTCCTCAACCTCGCACATCAAAAACGAGACGCAGGCTAAGTAAAAAGTACTCAAAGGACTCATCACGAAAACATTTTCTTTATTTAAAGTTATTGAATCGCCCACAATAGCGCATGAGGATTTTAGTTAAAAGACTCACGCCTATCAAACATTTTATCATTTTTCCAAAAGTGTCGCCCGACTATTTCATTCACGTTGTTCCATATCCGATCATTCATTCATTCATTCACCCATTCATTCGCCAAGACTATGGAGGTGGACACTACATATAATCGCCGCGACCGGCCGAGATAGCTAACCTTAACACACAATACACGGTACACAATCCGAAAGTTAGTCCTTAACTAAGTCGAATCCGATCGTTACCTTTTTTAACGCTATGGACCAACAAATTCACATATCACATCGATATACCAATCAATTCTCATTCCACGCTGATTAACCAACCCTTTATATGATCACAACAAAACATAAAAACATTTGGCAATCAATAACAGCTCATGTGATAATATTTCATAAAGCTTTTGTAAATCATGCTTGAGATAGACATGCATGTCATTTTGTTTCAAGAGAGCCCACCGCTAGTTCAAGCTAGTAAGTATAAGTGAAAGGTGTGTAATTGTCCTTCCTCAACCACGCACGATCAAACCCTTCATAAGAAATTAGCCTTTCTTAGATTCTTTCTATCGATCAAGGGCGCTTATAAATTACTTACTTAAAGTCCCCAATTAGGTTTCTTTATGATTTCATGTGATTGTTTTAAGATAGTTTCTATTATCTTACATTCTCAATCCCCAAACTATATTACTTCATCGCTCATAGGTGAACTTCAACTTATGAATCACATACTCGAGTCAATCCCACTCTTAACCTTAGTGTTCTTCTAAACGTTATTACGCTATCGATTGTTAGTATTCAAGTTGTGATTGGTATATTAGGATATTCTCAAGCCACTAACTAGACTTAACAATTGTAGTTACGCCCTAGTAGGTTATGCTCGACGACTCATCATATTAGCACGATTTAATAAAAGAGGAGTCTCGACTTACGATTCAAGTGAGCACATGCTATCATGTAAGTAAGTACTTAGAATAGATGAATTTCTTCTGAATATTAACTCGACCTTTGAGACATAAGGATCGGCATCTTATGTTCGAATCTTTGTTTACACATTATGACATTGTTTATTTCTCTTAACTCGCTCGGAGATTATATAAGTCAGATAATCGCTATTCGTTGTCGAGTTGTTTAACACTTAATCTAACGTCAGATTAGGTTGTCGTTGTCGAGTATTAACGCAGAACTCGGCTTTTGGTTTCTTTAACCTAGAACTCACGCTTGAGTATCCTATTACTAAAAAGAAACCCTAATTCGCGGCTAACTTCGATTCTCGTAATTCTTTCTTAAGTTATCAAAATTGGTCGATTTCTTTTCGATTCTCGTACATAAAGTATAATGTTGTTTACGTTTGTGGTTTTGTTTGTCGGCACAACATAAACATAACCATTCAACACAACATAAACTATACTAAAGCATTAGAAAACCCTAATTTCTAACGTAATGCAAAACTATTGTGTATGTGTGTATAAGTATTCCATTCATTCATCACAATCACAACCATTCATTCCAAGCTTATAGTTAACTATCATAGCATCATTTAACATTAGAATTAAACTTATACTTAAAATTTTGCTATGTTTTCGATAATTAACAATAATTAGCATATGTATCAAATAAATTCCAATCAAATCATGTTATACTCCTATCATACTATAGAATTTAATTACTAACTCAATATCATCATATAAAATTTCAACCATAGGTTAAAATCCTCAAAGTTTTCGCATTCATGATTAATTGAGCATTTATGCTCAATAAATTCCACAAAATCATATCATGCTTATATCATATACTAAACATGAAATATCATCTCATATCATACATTAAAATTTAAAACACATGCTCATTACCATATAATGTTTTCGTAATATATATATATATATATATATACAATAAATTCCATTTACTCCACAATATGTATATATATGAAATAAACATGTAATATTAACATTAAACATCAACTAATATTTATAATATTAACCAAATGCTTAGAAATCTTTTTGTCCTCACACATATTTTACATATGTGTTCAATAATTCACAACAATGCATATTAGGTTCATATTATTTCTAAACATAACATATCCTCGTCATTTTCAACAAATATACAATAAATTCCATTTACTCCACAATATGTCTATATATGAAATAAACATGTAATATTAATATGAAACATAAACTAATATTTATAATATGAACCAAATGCTTGAATTTTTTATCCTCACACATATTTAACATATGTGTTCAATAATTCCCAACAATGCATATATTATTTCTAAACATAACATATCCTATCATTTTAACCAAATAAAATCAAATAAACCTTAGATATATATATATATATATATATATATAGTTTTCAGTATTCATAGGAAAATAGGAGTAGTGTCTCAAAATTTCAAGATTAATATATGATGTTCATATCATATATTAAACACTATACCTCAACTATTTTCAACAAATAAAATCAAACAATAGTCTAAAAATATATGGATGTATTCGGCCTTTATTAAAGAAAATAGGAGATGTGTTTCAAAAATTTTAAGATTAATATATGATGTTCATATCGTATATTAAACACTATATCTCAATTATTTTCAACAAAAAAAATTAAAATCAGTGGCCAAAAATTCCACAAAGCTCAAGGCTTTTTTAAAAATAAATCAAATTCTTTTTTTTAAAATTATCATTTTTATTCTACATACTTCTAATACATTAACAAGCAACAATATCAAATAATATTCACAATAGCATGCTTTATCTCATATAAAAAGAAATAAAACATAAATTGAAAAATATTAAACATGCTCCAAAAATTACCAAACTTTAACTAAATCCTTAGCACATATTTATAAGAATATTTCATTCATATCTTGAGAGCATTTGGTGGTTCAAAAGTCACTAAAAAATAAAGAGCAAAACTAGGGTTTTTCATGAAATAATTCAAGAAATATCTAAAAAATTCTACCCATTATAAATGAAGAGAATGATGAATGCTAACTTTTATGGTCTTAGAATAATTATTTGAGGGTTGGAAAGGTTTGGAAATGAGGATTAAAGATTAAAACTTGAAGAACAAAATAGAGGATTTGAATTTGAGAGAAAATGGGTTCTAAAGTGAAGGCTGCATTATGGACGAAATGGTTACTATCTTGGCAGCCTAAAGGGCTGTCATTAACCCATTTGGGGTGGTCTTGGTGGTAGTTGGGAGAAGGAATGGTCAAATTACCCGATTTGACATGTTAATACCGACTCTTTAAGTTTTAACGCGCTTTCAATTGATTTCTCAGAACGTCAAGGTTTTATTTTCTTAAATAGCCTTAGAAAGACTTATTTCATAATTTATAATAATTTCATGAAGTTCGACAACAGTCCGATAAGTCAATTCCGAGTTATCGCGAAAAAAAATGTCGCGATTAAATTATGCTCATTCGAAATTCCATTGAATTCTTGATCTTCCATAAATAATTTGAGGCTTATAAATCATTTCTTATTGTTTTAGACCATTGGTTCAAGTTTCGGGTCATTCGATCTATTTAGGTTTTCCAGATAATTTCACCGCTCGTTAAGTCCTTCAGAATTTCGCTCATAAATTGATTCTTATGACTTCTAAATTAATAATAATATATTCCTCCTTGATTTTAATTATTATCAATAATTTTCATTATTAGCACGGATCGAAGTCGATCCGCTCAGAATAGTACTTTAAGACCGACCGCAATCATGCCCGAAAATTCTCATTCTTGGCTTCTCACATGTTTTCGCATGAGGATTCTAGAAATGAAATCCTCTTATTGAGATTCATTCTCGATCTTTCATTCTACGCTCAGGCTATTTAGAAAACTCAAACCGACAGACTAGTCACTAGTTTTCGATTTCTAGTTTTCGATCTCCGAATCGATTCTAATTGCTTCATTGGTTACCTTAAACATAATTAAGGTCTAAGCACCACAAATAATTGGTTTAAGCATCACTAATAAAAGTTTTAAATTTTTCGTGTTATTACATACCATCCCTTAAAATAAATTTCGTCCCGAATTTGCTAACCTTGAAAAGATATGGGTATTTCTTCATAGCCGATTCCAGCTCCTGTGTTGCTTCTTCTTGTCCATGGTGTTCCATAGAACTTTCACTAACGGTATTTCTTTGTTCCTTAGCTTTTGATACGCCGGTCTAAGATTTCCGTAGCGGCTCTACATAACTCATATTGTCATCGAGGACAATATCCGCTTGCGCTATCACACGGCCGGGGTCATGTATGTACTTCCTTAGTTGTGAAGCATGGAACACATTGTGCACGCCTCAAAGCTTGGCAGTAGTGGCACCAGAAGTCACCGGCCCTATCCTTTCCAAAATTTCATAGGTCCTATGTAATGTGGTCGCAACTTCCTTTCGATTCCTAATCTCACGATTCCTTTGATGGAGAAATCTTCAAGAAAACTTTATCTCCCACTTCAAAATGTAGTCTGCGGCGACGCTTATCGGCGCATTTACTTCGCTTGTCTTGGGCCTCCTTGATCCGTTGAGATCTGCCTCACAATCTCGATCATTTCGCCCACGTAGTCGTCCTAATACTCTCATTTCTCCTACTTCATCCCAAGAGAGTGGTGATCGACATTTCTTTCCATAAAGAGCTTCAGACGGGCCATTCCAATAGTTGCTTAGTAGTTGTTATTGTAGGCTAATTACACAAGTGGTAACACTTGTTCCCAAATTCTCCTCTATCGAGGACAACGGTTCTCAACATGTCTTCAAGCGTATGAATGGTCCTCTCGATTGTCCGTCCGTCTCAGAGGTGGACGCGTATCGAAATGTAGTCGAGTCCCCAATTTCTTTTGTAAACTCATCCGTAATCTAGATGTAAATTTCAATCTCTATCGACGTGATAGTCTTCAAACTCCATGTAGATGTATGACCTCTCGAACATACAACCGTGCTAGTCTGCTTGATCCATCTGTTGTCGAATTGGTAGAAAATACGCCTCTTGGTTAAACGATCAATAATGACCCAAATAGCGTATTTCCTCTTTGTGATTTGGGTAGCCCGCAACAAAATCCACGGCTATGTCATCCCATTTCCATTCCGTATGTCTAGCGTTGTAAGGTTCTATACGGTCGCTGGTGGAGTGCTTTTACTTGTTGGTACGTCAAACAACGTTTCTATGAACGGCTACGCCTCGCTCATTCCATCCCACCAAAATTTCTCCTGAGATCTTGGTACATTTTGGTGCTTCCGAGGTAAGTGTAAGAAGTCTCATGGACTTCTTTCAAGATCTCGCCCTAAGCCCTTCGCCTTCTCGGACACACACTCTCCCGCCATACAACAAGACGTTATCTGTTGCCTCTTTGAAATTCTTGTGGTTGTTGCCTCGATCTTGCTCGCACTTACTCAAGCTTCTTGCTCTTCCTCCGAGCTTCCAAGATTCGGGCTCTAAGTCCGGGATTGCAATCAAAGTTGCAATACAACCCTCTATTGTCGAGACGGTCTATGACTTCATGTTCATCCTCCAAATTCCTTTATAAGCATTTTCTCATGACCGAGGAGACATCCCAAACTAGGGTGGATTTACGACTCAAAGCATCGGCTACAACATTAGCCTTGCTCGGTAGTAATTGATACCACAATCATAATCTTTCACCGCCTAGCCATCTATGTTGCCTCATGTTAAGATCTTTCTATTCAAAGAAATACTTCTGTGCTTTTATGGTCAAGTAGATCTCACATCTAACTCCATAGAGATGGTGTTCCAAATCTTTAAGGCATGTACGACCACTGCTAATTCAAAGTCATGTGTAGGATAGTTCAACTCATGTAGCGAATCGCCTGAAGCATAAGCAATAACTCGCCTTCTTGCATCGTAACACACCCTAGCCATTCTTCAAGCGTCCGTAGATTGTGTACCTTAGTCGCTTCGGCATCGCGAGTACAGTGTGATGTTGTTAGAACCTTCAATCTCTAGAAACTAGCTTCACACTCGGCGGTCCAAGTGTACTTGATTCCTTTCTCAACAATCGGGTCATGGGTCGGGCTATCATTGAAAATCCTTCAATAAATCTTCGATAGTAGCCGGCAAGTCCTAAGAAACTCCGAATTTCATTCGAGTTCTTGGTGATTCCCATTCTCAAACCAGACGATCTTCGAGGGTCCACTTTAATTCTTTTCGACGGACACGATGTGACCTAAGAATGTCACTCCCCAACCGTAACTCACACTTGCTAAACTTAGCGAAGAGTTGCTCTCGCTTAATGTTTACAAAGACCGCTCTCAAGTGCTCTTTGTGTTCTTGGTTATTCTTGAGTATATTAGATATCGCCATGAATACTAAGACAAATTTGTCTAAGTACGGGTGAAATACCCTATTCATGATATCCATAAATACTGAGGGGGTATTTGTAAGTCCAAAAGGCATAACGATGAATTCGAAATGACCATACCTTGTACGAAAAGTCGTTTTAGGTACATCCTCTGGTCTAATCCTTAGTTGATGGTATCCCGACTTTAGATCTATCTTTGAAAAGACTCATGCCCCTTGTCGATGAAACAGATCGTCAATTGGGCAAATGATACTTATTCTTAAGAGTTATCTTGTTTAACTCTCGATAGTCTATGCACATTCTCGGTACCATCCTCCTCTTCTTCACAAAAGGACATGTGCTCCTCATGGAGACACACTGGTCTAATGAAACCTAACTCCAAGAGTTCTGCAGCTGATCTTCAATTCTTCCAGCCTTTGGTGCCATCCGTATGGGGCTTTCGACACCGGGCGTAACTCGTTCGAGGTCGATCGTGAACTCGATCTATCGGTTTGGTAGAAACCCTGTAGTTCGTCTGAAATACATCGATACTCTTCACGATCGAACGCCTTCTATCATTCTCTCATTCTCGCCTTCCTCCCGGAGATGACGAGGTAGCGTGGTTATTTATCTTGTTCAAAGAACGCCCTTGCTTGTAGTGCGGATATGATTGGGACTCTTATCCCATGCCGATCCCGTGAAAGTCCGTAGGTTTCTTTCCGGATGTTGGAAAGAAATTTTCCTTTCATTATATAGGATGGTCGATTATGTTCGTTAACCAATCTATTCCTAGGATTATGTCCACATCCGTTATAGGTATGACGTGAAGGTTATCTCGTCATGACCTTAAGTGAGCCTAGTCCAAGTTCTAGGTTCGAGCATATGTGGGTTACCGTTTTATGCCTCCCACCGAGAAGAAATTTTCATGATTTGTTTAGCGCTTTAGATCTAATCCTAAGTTCTCTACGCATGCTTCAAAGAATAAAAGAACGCGAGGCGCTAGTATCAAACATTAGGATAATAGGCAATTGGAGGAGTATTCCATACCGCCAAGTTTCCTTGGCGGCCCCGGAATTCTCGCCTTGGTTGAGGGCGAGCCCCGCTTCGCGGTGTGGTGGTTGTAGTTGTTGATGATGTTGTTGTTGTTGTTGTGGTTGCGCGTGGTCGTTGTGCAGCTTGTTGCGATTGTTGTTGCGGTTGTTGATGCGGATGTCTCAGATTGTTGCATGGGTCGCCGCCATTGTTCTTGTCGTTGTCCATCGTGGTTGATATGGTCGCTGATTCGGTTGGAAGTACCGAATCGAAAGATGTTGGTCAAGTGGTTGAGCTTGATAGCGAACCGGCTGGACTCGTTAGGTACATCGACGACCATTTCATCCTTGGTGTACCCCAGACAATCAGAGTAGTGACCCTTCTGGCCAAACTTGAAACATCCATCATTTGTGAATGCGCACGCCCCCTTGTGACTCCTATGGCACATTGGGCACACAGGGAGCCTTACGACTCGGTTTTCCCCAGCGCCAAAGGGTACCATGGGCATCTATTTCCTTGCCGTGCCTGCATGGCACGTTATTCCTTTGCCATGGTCTCCTGTCGTCCTGGTCAGTGTTGGACCCTTGACCTTGGTGGGGTCCTTCCCACTTTCTCTTCCCACGATCCCCTTGGTGATTCGGGGGATGCACAGCGACAGTCCTATCTTCAGGCATGGCCGCCTCGATGTCCAATGCCCGACTAAACCCTGATTTCATGACGAAGTCCTGCCCTAAACTTTTTTCCGTCCTCTTCTCATCAGTGTCAAACAGTTGAGGGGCATACCGCGATATCTCGCAGAATGCACGGTCGTAGTCTGTGACCGTTGTCTTTCCCTGACGTAGGTTATAGAACTCATGTTCTTTCTTTTTTCGATAGCTCTTAGGAATGTACTTCTCCTACATCTCCTCCTTAAATTCCTCCCATGAGTAATATTCCAATTCTTCTTCGGATAGAGTCTCTCTTTTTACCTCCCACCAGAAGTCGACGGCACCAGTCATCTAGAAAGCAACGCATGACAAGCATTCTTGAGAGGTGCAATGAAGGAAGTGAAAGATTAGCTCCAGTGCGCGAATCAAAAGTTCGGCATCTACGAGATTCCCAGTCCCGTTGAAAGTGGGCGGGTTCTATTTGAGGAATAGTTCCTCAATCCGCCTCGCCGGTGGTAGTGATGGTAGAGTATCCTCTCTTTCGGGTGTTACCTCAATGTTCTGGACGACATTCTATCTTTCATAAATATACGTAATCAAATATCTTCTTATACCATCCGTTAGGATCATAATTATCTTAGCACGATATGTATAAATAATCATAAACATAAATCTAGCACGTCATCCAATACCACATATGGCAACCTAAAAAACCAAAGCTCTCGGGGAGCTATCATCGTGTCAATTCAAATGTCCCTACAAGGAATTTTATCATCGTCTTTAAGATCCACGAAAGGCCAGGTACGGAGTATGATGCTCCAAAATTTAATATCAGCATCACTCAATATACCTAGTCACGGTGTGTACAAAAATCTAAATGCTACTGTGGTCATCAAAATAAGGGTTCATGTCAGAACGACCTATCGCCTCCGCGATGCATCAAAATATATACAAAAGTATATAGATAAAACACTATCTAGTCCCAAGGACTAGATCCATAATCGCCAAGTGTAGATAAGGCTCATCGTGTTCGAGTCGAACCGGAGTATAAGTACTATCAAGATCCTCTATCTCATCATCGCAGTGAGGTCCTCCTCGTGGTCCTCCTCCGGGTTCTACTCCTCTTGACCTCAAAGATTGAATATGGGAGTTATGGTATCTCAAATTCTAATAACTCTAGCTTATTCCATAGCAACTAAGTCCCTGTGGATCTCAAACATGATCACCTCATAACCAGTGGCTGAAACGGAGAAGCAGCAAGATGGCCACATGCTCCTCTCACGGCGCATACAGTTAGGCCATGTGAATCATCAATCTCTACAGTATCATGGCACAGGGGGTTGTTCAACCAAAAGTATACTTTCAATCGACTTGCAATCGCATTTAGGTGTTATAGTAGGGAAAGCTAACCCTAGTCGTCTCTCAAGGAAAACTTAACAGGGCCTAATGTTCGTGTTGCTCACAGAAAGCGATTAAATCCTAAACACTCTAATACCAATAAGGGATTTTGAAACATACGAGGAATCAAACACGAGAATTAAACAGCAAACCTAAGCCAGGGTTGTCAATCCCGAGCTAAATTACGAAAACAAAAGATCTAAACTAGAGGCTGTCAAACCCTAGATGATTAACTACCAAACAAAGGAACAAGAAATAAATCAAAAACAATTAAATTAGATCTTCAAACAAGGATCAATGAAATTCAACAAAGAACGATTAAACATGAATTTAAAGTTCAACACCACTTGCATAGATTTCAGATCATTAAACCCAGAAACAAGAACTAATCAAGAACCTAATCAAGGCAGGAATAATCGAAAGCGTAATCTAATCAACAGTAAACAAATGATCAAGAACAATTGAACAAAAGTCGATCAATTACTTTCAATCCAAATCAAAATTACACAATGTATTGCAAGAATCAGAATAAAATTACCGACGCTAGAATTCATAAACAAATAGAGTACCAATGTGAACTAATGTCCGGATTGGAACAAGTCGAAGAACAGCCCATGCAGAATGGCGAATGAAAATGTAAAAATACGTAAAGTCTCACTTCAAAATAACCTAAAATAGGCTATATATAGAAGGCAACCGAGCTACCGGCTGAAAAGAACGCTGCAGAGGGCGAGGCGCGGCGCGCGAGTGCGGCGAGGCGCGGCGAGGCACGCTGGCGAGGCGAGGTGCGGGCGAGGCGAGGCGCTGGGCGACGGGCGAGCGAGCGCCACCCGAGCGCGAGTAAATTGGGAACGCGCCGGAGCGAGCCGCGCTCAGATCGCGGGCGAGCCGGCGAGGCGCGCGGGCGGCGGCGCGCGGGTGAGCCGACGCTCACCCGAGCGCGCGAAATTGGGAACGCGCCGGAGTGAGCCGGCGTCGCAGCGCTGCGCGAAGGCGGGCGGGCGCGCTGGACGAGCGCGCGGCGGGCGCGGGGCGGCGTGCGGCGCGAGGCGTGCGTGCGTGCGCGCGCGCGGATGCTCGGCCATGCGACGGGTCGGCGCGACTTCAATAATTGCTTGCTCTCCTTCGTCCGAACTCCGAATAGGATCCGCCGCTTATGAACTCCTATCGCGATGCTCTTCATTATACCTGATCCTTGAAGATAGATTTCATCCTATTTAATGCCGATTTTCTGCAAAACATTGAAACGAACCAAGTAAGTCCAAACGATAAATAATAATTGAACTAACGGCATAAATGTGATAAACTAATGAAGACAACATGAAAAACAATACCAAGAATCAGCATGATTCATACCAAACAACTCCCCACACTTATCCATTTGCTTGTCCTCAAGCAAAGTCTATAATAACAAGAGTAGAAAATAACTCATGCAACTTTAACTCTTAATCCAATCAATCAAACCTCTATTTGAAATTCCCCAACATGATGAATACGTAATCAAGTTAATGCGAAACAAATCTAAGATTGTGAGAAAGTCATATAAACAATAGGATCATTTTTGCTCGCACTCCAACTCTCCGTCGGGGTGAATTAACTAAAATGGTTACCTTTAGCAACAAATTTCTTTTGAGAGGACAAAGAAAATATTAATGATTTTGGAACAATGTTCGAAGGTGAAGTCTCGATAAACTCGAGTCTCCTATCGTGGTTTCCCATGCCCATTTCTCAATTTACGAGAAAGAGGCGTAATTCCATCCTCCATTTATATAATCTCAACAATAAACATGGAAAGTCTTAATGATTTTGGAACAATGGTCGAAAGGTGAATTCTCGATGAACTCGAGTCTCCTATCGTGGTTTCCCATGCCCATTTCTCAATTTACGAGAAGAGGGCGTAATCCCATCCTCCATTTCAACAATCTCACATAAAATATAGTTTTGTTTTTTTTTCATTTTTTTTTTTTTTTATAAAGAAACAAGTATATAGGTAACCACATTGTTAACACTCCCTAACATTAGTCGGACAAATCACATCAATAACCCTTGATTTAAGATCAATTTCACAACCCCGCCAATTCACATTGCTCTTCAAAACGTAATAACAAGATAAACGGAACACATCAAGGTTCGACCAATACCACGTAGTTCGTGTGCACAAATCACAATCCTAACTTATTCAGATAGATAAAAACTTGAGCTCAAGAAACCAAAGTAAGCATAGATCCATGGGGTCAATCATGCACATATCCCGAGCACAACATATACAACATATCATCAACAACTCCCCCCCACACATAGATGAGCACTGTCCCCAGAGCTCAAAACATGAACAACAAAATAAAGCCAAAAGAGAACGAGACTTCCCTGATAACAGCTGAGAGAAAAGGAGGTCGGGCGGACATCGAGTTCCAAGGATAGTCCTGCAGCAAGCACCAGAAAAGACAAGGAAAAAAAAAAACAAACACACCACAAAAGGAAAACAACGAACCACCGAAAAAGGACGAGAGCAAAAAGAAATAAGGAAATATATACATACTCTCCAACAGTGAAGCTTCACCGCTGGTCCGCGATATGGTGGTTGTGGTGGAGAGGTCAGTGGGATAGGGACCAAAGGCCCCACTGGCTTGAAGGTCGCCCAAATGTCGCTCATGGGTGTCTAGACGCCGTAAACATCTTGACGAAATCCCAAACGCTGCTGTGAAGATTGATCAAGGCGCTGAGTCAAGCGATTTTGAGCGCCAAGACATCGATATACCTCAAGATGTAACTCTCCAAACCCTTGGTCAAGATTGGTCAACTCGTGAATTGCTAACCCATCTGCCGCCGATACCTCTCAAAGTTCTCGATTCCGTGAGGAGCTAAAGTCCCCAAATTGTCGTGAAGTGGCTCGCAAAATCGCCAAAACTGAATCAAATGAGCCCTAAGACCACCGAAAGCATCGCTGGGACCATGGGAGTAGGGTAAGCAAGGAGGGTGTGACATTGGGTGCCGCTTGTCTTCTTCTGGTGGCTCGATCATCGTGGGAATCTTCATCCATTGGGGTAGTTGTCCCGACAATAGACCCGGATGGTCGGTTCGCTGAATGTGATATACTGAACAAGACGCGTGCTTCATAAGGAAGCAATGTTCTCGTCAAGCAATCAACCGAAATCACCGAAAGTGATGGGAGATGCTCAATAACCATGGAGCCCGAAAAGATATATCATCTCTAGTCACTCCCACAAAGTATTTGGCAAGTATAAAGGGTATTGGCTCAAGGAGAGTTTGGCCTTACTTGCCCGCCTCATATACTCAAATCGCCGCCATAAGAACGGTGTTTGCATGCATCTTCTTATTATTCACAAGACACCACAAGAAGAAAAGCTCTATAGACTCACTTTATCGGCTTGCTCTTTCCCTCGTAAGGTTGAATGCTAGGAACTTATGAGCGATAACCAAAGCAGGGTTTGAATAAAGGCACTAGAAGTGCTCACGATGACCAATTGTCAAAACCGCTTAAAATTTTCCATATCTCACCCATAGGGAAACCTCGGTACATCGAAAAACCACTACTATGAAAACCCAAGACCTCACGCCAGAACCTTAGGTGTAACGGCAAATCTATTCTCCCCAACCGATGTAACGCAGACTTGAAATCTTCACGGTCTCGAGTGACACACAAAATTCCCTAAGCAAAGGCTTAAACCATCTTCGGTTCCCTAGTTGCCAAACCAAGGCACCCCACAATTTCAAATATCTTTAATAGATCCATCAACACCCAATGAAGCTAAAATATTCCAATCAAATTAACGTGGGTGACTGATATCTTCGAACGAATAACGGAGTAAAAGATACCTTCTTGGGGCGTAAAATCGCGAATGGGCATCAGAGTTCGCCCAGAGATCTTCGGGTTGTTCACCCGATCCCAAGCACCTTCGCCGCTTCTTGCTCGCTTCGCCAAAGAGGCGAGAGGGTTTTTGTGCGAACCATGCTCGAAATGCCCGGAAGGAGCTCTGAGCTAGGTGAGCAAGCCGGGTGCAGAGGTAGGGTCGGCCGGGCGGGGCGAGCGTGCTCGCTGCTTGGAGAGGCGCGCAGCGCGCGCGAGGGCGGGCGACGCCGAGAGAGGCACGAGAGGGTGAGCCGGCGGTGAGCCGGCGCTGGGAATGAGCGCCGGCTGAAGAGACGGATGGTTGGACGGCGCTCCCGTGGTGGCGGGCGGAAGGACGAGGCGAGGTAGCTCGATAGCTGAGCCGGCGCTGGGAATACACGCCGGCCGAGAGACGGACGGTGGGCGAAGTTGTTGGGCGTGGAACGGAACGCGCGCTTAAGCAAGCGGGCGACGGTGAACGCCGGATCCGGCGGCGAAAGGTGCTCAAAGGTCGAGCGAGCTGGCGCTGGATACGCTACGGCCGAGGAGAGCCGGTGAACGCCAGCGAAGGCGGCGAGATGGCGCGCCGGAGGCGGGCGCGAAGGAACGGGCGTCGCTGAGGAGCACCACCGGCGGGGCACGAGAACGCCGCGGGGGCGCGAGGGTGTTATTAACGGAATGAGCTTTAAAAATGGAACGAAAATAGGCAACCTAATATTTATGGCCGTTCATCGAGCGCCGGTTCACCTATTTTTTTTTTTTTTTTTTTTTTTTTATTGCCGATCGCGGTTGTGTTTGAACGCCGGCTTGAAGGGCCTCTCGGTTGAGCGCCGGCTTGGTATGAGCTTAAGTCGAGAAACATTCGCCTAACTTTGATCGCCAGCTCACATCAACGCCGGATGCAAAAGGTATCGCCTAAATTTTGAACCGGTTCATATCAACGCCTGATGAGAAAAGCTATCGACCCAATTTTGAACGCCGGTTCATTTTGAGCGCCAAAAATGGTGATCGATTCTTTACGAACAGATATTCGCAACGCCGACAACTTCGAACGCCAACTTTGAAAGGCCCATGTACATCTTTTAAACGCCAGCCTCAATTATAAAAAAGCGCATAAATAAGGAGAGAAAGATCGGGATAATCAAACCGATAACTCAAAGGAAAAGAAAAGAAACGAAAACATCGAAAACCGTGGGTAAACTCCCACGTAGTACTCGCTTAACGCCGTGAGCCCGACATAATCCGGTCAAAGATATTGGGGTCCGACGAGCAAAATGCTCTCCACTTCTTTCGACTCACGCCAAAGTACGGTTTGACTCACCGACCGCTCACAAATGAATGATTTGTTGGAGTTGGGGTCGTGAAGAACATCGCCTGAAAAACACTGCTCCAAGATGTAAGGACCACTCCACCCGGACTTGAGCTTCTCGGGGATAGGCTTCAATCGAGACTGAAGAAGTAAGACCTTCATTCCCGACTTTAAGTCCTTGTTAACTTTCTGCCGATCCAGCATCTGTTTCACTTTCCCCTTATAGAAATTTGCATTCATACCCTGCGATAAAACATTCTCGACCAAGGGATCAACAACATCTATGGAAACGTGATAATCAATGCATTTAACAGGGGGAGATATCACACTATCATGTGTAGAGAAGGACACAGATTCACCAAGTACAGTCATTTTCAATGTGCCATTCTTAACATCAATAAGCGTGTTGGTTGTGGCCATGAATGGCCTCCCCAACAAAAGTGAGTGTTCTACCCCATCTTCACTAACATCCCCCATATCCAACACGACAAAATCGACGGGAACAATCAACCCACCCATCTTAACTAATACATCCTCGACAATACCCTTAGGGTATCTCACGGACCTATCGGCTAATTGTAGACACATTCTAGTGGGTTTAAGTTCACCTAATCCTAATCGCTGAACATAGAATAGGCATAAGATTAATCCCAAATTTCAAATCTAGCATGCCGTAAATTTCTTTCCGCTACCCAAAGCAATCTTAATAACAAAACCACCGGGTCCCGGAGTTTGGGAGGCAATTGGTGTCAGAGGATGGAATTAGCTGCTCCGGAGATCATCACCTTCTCATTTTCTCCAAATCTTCTCTTCTTCGAAGCTAGCTCTTTGAAGAACTTGACGTAGGCCGGCACATTTTTGATGATGTCCAGCAGAGGCAAATTTACATTCACCTTGGACAGGAGCTCATAGATCTCATTGAATTGCCGATCCTGCTTCTCGTTCTTCAACCCGTGTGGGAAGGGTATCGGAGGGTATAAGGGTTTGTCGACTTATGCGCCCCGAACCCGCTTTCTTATTTCGAACCTCCGTGATTTCGGATGCTTGCTTGATGACTCTCCCACTTTATTTGAAAAATTCGATCACCCTTAGAACGAAGGATCGCACGAGCCCGATGAGGCCGGCTCGGAGCTTCCCCGCTCCTTGCCGCAAGAGCTCATTCAGCAGGCCGGCAAGTCGTCCCATTTGCGCCTCTAAACGCTTGTTTGTGGAGTCTTGAGCATCCAATCTTGGGCGAGCATCCATCCTTTGGGTGATCATATCCTCAAAAGCCATCCTCGAGGTGGCGGCGGAGGTGCTCACCGATATTGCCTTCACCGAGGAACCACCGAGAACTCATTGAATAATGTCTTTGTCACTGAAACCGTCTGCTGTGGAGGTTTTTGATATGACGTATTCTGGTTCGAACTCGGCCCTTGATGTTGGTTCCTCCATCCCCGTGAATTTTTGCCGATTAGGCTCAAATCTGCTGCTTAGGTTGAAATCCTTGCATAGCATATGCTTCGCTTCCCTTCTGAGTTATGATCTCCCATCCTAGGGCACGTATCAACATTGTGCCCAAGTTCATTGCAGATTCCACAGGGTTCCCTTAATTCCTTGTGTAGAGCTGGTGGGTCTGCTTCTTTAACTTGAGTTCTTGCACCTCCCTCATAAGCTCAACCACTTGCTTATTCATGTCGGGAAGGGTGACGGCATGTGCTTTGGTTCTTCCACCGATCGACTTCATTGTGAAGTAGCAACCATGGCTTCAAAAATTTCAACGATATCCAATGCCGTTCTGCATCTAATGTCTCCACCGCAGATTGTCCACCATGTAATCGAAACTCGTGTCAATCCATCATAGAAGAATTGATAAAGAATCTCTTCTGGCAAGGCATGGTGAGGGCATTTCTGCAATAAATCCCTAAACCGTTCCCAAGCTTCATGGAATGGCTCGTCTGACGTCTGATTGAAAGTCATGATTTGAGACCTCAACTCTTGACTTTTCTTGTTTGGGTAGTACTTCGTCATGAACTTGTCGACCACGGCGCCCAGCTCGCAGAGTTGGCGGGAGAGCCGTAAACCAAGACTTTGCTCTATCTTTCGTGGTGCACGGAAACACCGCATCTTCAATCGATCTTCATTTAGTCCTCCCAATGGAAGGACCAAAACCGAGCAAAACTCTCTTATAAAACCCAAAGCATCCTCACTAGCAAGCCCATGGAAAGTAGGCATGAGTGAGAAATGGTTCGGTTTCAACTCAGAATCTCGGTCACGGTCCAAGAACAATTGGGGACGAGCTGCCCCAATCACCGCCTATAAAATCACGCAGAGCACGTGCATTCTCACCCATCTCTCAACGGGGAGTATCTTCAACAATAGGTCGATCCGTGATAAACCGCTCGATTGCTCACCACTCGTAAGTGGTACCAAACTCCTCCAGCCCGAAAAAGTGACCTTTAGTTCTTCGAATGTGGTCCAACGGGTAGCAAGCGGTCTATTTAGACCGCGCGACCTAGCATACAAAACACTCAAACAAGAAAAGATCACACGAATCGGAGAATAACAAAATAAAACGAAAGAAACACGGAAAACAATCAACACAAACAATACGCTTAAAGTTTTCCCGAACGGCGCCAAAATTTGTTCAACCAAAAGTATACTTTCAATTGACTCGCAATCGTACGAGGTGTTATAGTAGGAAAGCTAACCCTAGTCGCCTCTCAAGGAAAACTTAACAGGCCTAATGTTCGTGTTGCTCATGTAAAGCGATTAAATCCTAAACACTCTAATACCAATAAGGGATTTTGAAACATACGAGGAATCAAACACGAGAATTAAACAAAGAAACCTAAGCTGTGGTTGTCAATCCCGAGCTAAATTACGAAAACAAAAGATCTAAACTAGAGGCTGACAAACCCTAGATGATTAACTACCAAACACAGGAACAGGAAATAAATCAAAAACAATTAAATTAGATCTTCAAACAAGGATCAATGAAATTCAACAAAGAACGATTAAACATGAATTTAAAGTTCAACACCACTTGCACAGAATTCAGATTATTAAACCCGTAAACAAGAACTAATCAAGAACCTAATCAAGACAGTGGAATAATCGAAATCGTAATCTAATCAACATGTAAACGAATGATCAAGAACAATTGGAACAAAAGTCGATCAATTACTTTCAATCCAAATCCAAAATTACACAATGTATTGCAAGAATCAGAAGAAAATTATCGACGCTTGCTAGAATTCATAAACAAATAGAATACCAATGTGAACTAATGTCCGGAATGGAACAAGTCAAGAAACACCTCACAAGCGCAATGGCGAATGAAAAATGAAAAATACGTAAAGTCTCACTCAAAATAACCTAAAATAGACTATATATAGAAGGCAACCGAGCGCCGGTGGAAAAGAACGCGCACAGAGGGCGGGCGGCGCTTGCGGGAGAGGCTGGCGAGGCGAGGCGAGGCGCGGGCGAGGCGAGACGCGGCGAGGCGAGGCGCTGCGCAGGCGCGGCGAAGCGCCACCCGAGCGCGAGAAATTGGGAACGCGCGGAGTGAGCCGCGCTCGATCGCGGGCGAGCTGGCGAGGCGCGGGCGGGCGCGGGCGGCGCGCGGGGTGAGCCGGGCGCTCACTCCGAGCGCGAGGAAAATTGGGAACGCGCGCCGGAGTGAGCCGGCGTTCGCGCAGCGAAGCGCTGGCGCCGGGCTGGCGCTGCGCGCGGGCGGAATGCGGCGCGCGCGCGCGCGGCGCGGGCGCGGGCGTGGCGCAGCGCGCGGCGTCGTGCGTGCGCGCGCGATGCTCGGCCATGCGACGGGGTCGGCGCGACTTCAACAATTGCTTGCTCTCCTTCGTCCGAACTCCGAAATAGGATCCGCCGCTTATGAACTCCTATCGCGATGCTCTTCATTATACCTGATCCTTGGAAGATAGATTTCATCCTATTTAATGCCGATTTTCTGCAAAACATTGAAACGAACCAAGTAAGTCCGAAATGATAAATAATAATTGAACTAACGCCATAAATGTGATAAACTAATGAAGACAACATGCAAAACAATACCAAGAATCAGCATGATTCATACCAAACATCCTCCTCGTGGTCCTCCTCCGAATTTTCTTCGATCCTCCTCCTCAACCTCTCGCATCGAGTGTGGAGTCACGGTCTCTCGATTCTAATGACTCTAGCTTCTTCCCGCCTAGGTCTCATGGATCTCACCATGATCTTCTCATAGGCAGGCGGTCGAAATGGAGAAGCGATAAGACGGGCACATGTTTCTCTCGCGTCGATGCGCTAGCCACATGAATCGTCAATCTCTACATTATCGCGGGCACGGGGTCGTCGCAGGTGGCGGTTGAAGTTGGGAAGCGGCGGTAGAGATGGAAGTTGGCATGGAATGATTTATGCGATGGTTTAGGCGGGCAACGACGGGCTCGAATCCTACTGGTGGTAGGACCGAAAAGGTGAACTATCGGGACGGGAAGGTCCACCTCGAACATGTTCTCGCCACAAAAGCGAGAATAATTGAGTCCATCGATGCCAAATGAGACACCTCCGGGTGAAGCCACTCGGGAATCTCATCACGCTAGGTGTATTCTCGCTCGGGAGATATGGTCCACATGGTGTAGCTCGTGATATCATGAATACGTAGCTCGTGGACCGACAAACGAGACAAGTCCGCCTCCG
Organism: Salvia rosmarinus; assembly: GCA_036937905.1. Lineage (NCBI taxonomy): Eukaryota > Viridiplantae > Streptophyta > Magnoliopsida > Lamiales > Lamiaceae > Salvia > Salvia rosmarinus. The sequence goes on from JAODLM010000281.1 coordinate 92,771, forward strand.
TGATCGAAGCTCTCTCGACATCGATAGATGTAATCACGATATCTCACGGCATATCCCGCGCCAATGGATGGCGCCTTGCGATCGATCAAGCACACCGTCATAATATGACGTACCACGGGCATGTGCAGAGCCCAATGACGCACAAAATGAGCTAAGAACTAGTCGATGTCTTTTACTTCTCGATATCCGTATTCGGAACGGTAGAACGCACCACCTCCTCGGGTGTGACTCTAGAAGATAAAGGAGCATAGTCGTAAAAATCGTCCAACCATCTTATATTCTTAAGTTCTTATGAAACTACTTTCATGGTTTGGTCTTCGGAAGAGATCGTATGGTTCTCTTAGGTAGAACAAACGCTCGATGCCTAGCATTCGGGTAAAGGCTAAGTAGATCACCCCATGTTATCGGGTCTCGGATTCCTTACTTCTACTCACGTTATAGTATCACATCATATCCGCTCTCATTATGCACTTACAAATCATTATTTCTTTTATACTTCCTTAACGTTATACTTTGATTCTTTTCATTAATGCCATGATAGAGACAACACATATGGTGTTTGAAATTCCTTCATAGAGAGGTTGGGACTCATAGCAATGCGAACCTCAAGTTAGCGATCGCTTCCATCGTCGTAGACTCGCCGTGTTCTCATCCTCGAATCCGCTCGATTGTGATTCTTAAGATTTCTATGTTCTCGCTCTTCCTTAGTATTTCGTTCAATTGGGGATACTTATGTTCTCATACTAAGTTCGCGTAAAGGGATCATGCGTCTTAAGAGTCTATGTTCTCATGGGAAAACATACTCATTTAAATCATGCTTCTATCATGCTTTGCATATAACAAGAACACAAACCAAGGAACATTGTGCGACAATCAAGTATTCTCATTTACTCATTTATCAAGCTCCTAAACCATGTAACTTTCTTTCAAACTAATGACCAATCAATTGAAACAACTTATCAATTTCAAAATTTCCACTTTCAAAATATTTTCAACTTCCCAACAAGGCAATATTGAAATTCCAATTCACATTTCATATACTTCCATCATTTCAAAACAACTTTTAGTTGAGATAGTTACCTTCTTCCTCGCCGAGCGGTGACGACGATGGAGTGCAAAAAGAGTAGTCAAACACAAACAATTTCTAGACTCGACTTTCAACTTAGGATTCAAGGAAAGGGTTTCTAGGGTTCGAGCGAACAAGAGCTCGATACCACTTTGTGACGACCGACTTCCCAAAGAAGTACGGATCATATGGATCGCCACCGGTATGATAAAGCGGATATAAACACAACTAATCAATGCAATTAACCATTTAACTACTCAATAACGCATAGACTAAAAAGGGATAAGCTATTCAATACCAACTCGAGTCACAGAAGGACTCGTCAAAAGGTTCGAGGTTCAAATATAACCTAATCAGGGCACAATTCAAGGAACGAGGTACGACCCAAAGTTAAATACGGTATGAAAGCAGTTATAATCAAAACATCAAAATAATATCGAGTTAGGCGTAGAAAAAACGCGTGTGGACATGCATATGACGATGCATGCCCAAGGTTCTAGAAACCTTTCTAATAAATCATCAAAACAATCGCTACTCGCACCACCGCACCCATCATCGATCTCGCTCAACCCGCACATCAAAACGATATGCGTGGCTAAGTACAAAAGTACTCAATGGACTCATTGCGAAAATATTTTCTTTATCAAAAGTTATTGAATCGCCCATAATAGCACATGAGGATTTTAGTTAAAGACTCATGCCTATCAAACATTTTATCATTTTTCCGAAAGCGTCCGGCCGACTATTTCATCCACGTTGTTCCATATCGATCATTCATTCATTCACCCATTCATTCGCTTCACTATGGAGGTGGCCACCTACACATAGTCGCCGTGACGACCGAGGTAGCTAACCGTAACACACAACACACGTGTACACAATCCGAGTTAGTCCTTAACTAAGTCGGATCCGATCAGATACCCTTTTTAACGTTAGTGGACCATGTCGCCCCAATTCCCGAGGGAAGGCACGGATGCCGGGGTGTGATTAGGGGTGGGGGTTAAGAAGCGGGGAAGAAGGGGATACATATAACATACATGATAAGAAGATGTGACCATGAAATCGGGCAAAGATCTCCTATAACTAGGACATATCACGAAGGGAGGGTGCACAAACAATCCACCAATGTAATAATATCGATATCATAACCTCAATGAAACATGATCTTGGTTTATAACAAGTAATGCAAGAAAGAAAAATAGCATTACACCACGCTGACTAGACCGTCAACCATATAGCATGCTCATATCGGACTCACAAAGATAATAACATAATAGCAAATCTTGTTCCCAATCGAAAGCAAAATAAGGGACAAGAATACATCAACATCGAGAATACGATATAACACAACATCGCGAAGCACAAGCATGAAGAACCCGTAGAGCTCCACCCTCGGCGTCGCCCGTCCGGCCCAAAATTCTCCTCCATCCGTGAAAAGATTTGAAAAGAGATGGGGTGAGTACTAGCACACTCACCGGGTTTTATCATAAATAAAAAGAATCATGATGCCGTGTTAAGAGCACTTACCTTAGAAGGTTTTAAAACGTAAGTCCACTTCTAAGTGAGCAAAATAGATTTTCATTTTTCGACACCGATCCGTTATTATCAGCATTCCCATCATAGAACCAAGAACCACGGCTCGGGCGTATCCCGCCACCCATCACATCTCATTCATTCGCCCGGAACATATCCATCCAACCAAAATATCTCGGCCCGAACATATCCAACACCCCGTGCCCGAACGTATCCAAACGGCTAACTCGGTGTGGACTTCAGGTCAAGTCCTCGGTAACCATAACCACCTCATTACCATTTCCGTGTGGACTTAGGGGTCTATCCCCTTCGTAACCATAACCACGTGTATCCCTTACGATCAATACTCAAGATGGTGATCAACCCATCAATAGAGATCCGTGCACAATCATAATAAAACCACATCTCGGATCAGAGAACAGTAATAACTTCACCAAAACATTTTATGGCGCACATGTTTTATTTTGAAATATCAGAGTAAATAACTCAAAATAAGCATATATAACCCAACCTGAATAGACGAAAACGTTAACCGGGAGGTATCTACGGATCCGATGACTTCACTGATTGCACTGGTAGGTACCTGGTAACATGACGGAACAACTTTTGGGGTCACATCCCACAAAGCAAAGCAACAACGTGATCCAAACGAAGATCGCAGAAAAACTAGGGTTTTCGACTTTCTGAACCCATATTTGGCACTCCCCGGGTTTTCAAATCAACTCGATGCAGAAAGGAAATATATTCAGGGCATCAAGACCTTTAATAGGGTACTTTCAAAATATGCATGCATGCAAGTTGACTCAAATATTAGCAGCGAAGAAGCTTCAAAAATCGATGCCTATCCTCAGATCTAGGATAAACCATCCAAAATCGATGCATGAAAATGGAAACATAAGCAATATGCATAACGACGAACATGGAATGACAAACTATGTTGAAAATGGATAACCCGGGCATGTACTTCCTTTAGAAAACTCGAAGCAACGGAAAACATCCCGACATGCAGAAACACGAAAAACAGAAAAACGAAATCGGTAGTTTAGTAGAATGCATAGCCCGAAACTCAAAACCTAAAGGACCCGTAGCCAAAAGGTGGCTCGGTGGCCACCAAATCGGCGGCCATAGGGGCGGCGAATCGGCGACGATTCGGTGGAGGTCGGCGGCCAAATTGGCCGGCCTCCGGCCGTTTTCCCGTCCCGTCCCTTTAGAATCCCGAGTTCTATGCTATACGATCTACTAAAAGACGGAATCAAAACAAGAAAAGGACAAAATAGAAAACGGGGCTGTCGGGGAGGTTGATCGGCGGTGGTGGCTCAGGCAGCAATGGCGCCGCCGAGCCTCCCGGCTCGATCCCCTCCTCCGGCCGCTTCAGCAGCGTGCTGAGCTGCTCGCTCTTCCGTAAACACAGAGACGAAGGAAATGAACGTTGAAACCGAAGGCCCTATCCTCCTATTTATAGGAAGCGTGGGCTGCAGCAGCTGCTTGCAAGCTGACCTTTTTTCAAAACGCAAAAGCGACGCAACTTTGCAAACGGACTCCAAATTTAGCTAACTTAGTACCCATGGACACGAAATAAAATACCCGACACAACGACTATAAACAAGATATGCTTTTAAAAGACCAATGAAAAGTCCTTTTCGATAACTTCCCAGGAGTGCCAAACCTTCATGGGTGGTCGAAAACTCAGATACTTAGTGTCTATGAATTCATCAAGACACTCTTCACAACGCTCGATGTTTCGTGATTTGTCACATCACCGAAACCAAAAGTCAACCTTTGACCTTTTTCAAAAACGTGCCATGCAAAATGAAGCTTAGAAAGGACGGGGTATCACATCCTCCTCCTTAGAAAAATTTCGTCCCGAATTTCAAACATGTGGCGGAAACAATTGAGTGCTTGAGCCACGAACTTGTCTTCCAACTCCCACGTAGCTTCCTAACGCCATGGTGATTCCACAACACTTTCACCAACTAATCGCTTGTTCCTTAACTCCTTTACTCGCTCCAAGATAGCCACCGGCCTCTCCTCGTAACTCGATCCCGAGCAAGAATCACTGATCGTGCTTGATCACGTGTTTTGGGTCGAACACGTACTTTCTCAGCTGAGAAACGTGAAACACGTCGCACATCTCCGATGCTAGGCGGCAAAGCTAACCTATAGGCAACGGGGCCTATTCTCTCAAGAACTTCGAAAGGTCCAACGAACCTCGGTCGTAACTTACCTCGCTTTCCAAAACAAACGACTCCTCCTCGTCGGGAAACCTTATGAAGACGCGATCTCCGATCATGAATCAAGATCCGTGCGACGCTTGTCCGCATAGACTTACGCATCGCCCCGAGCTTCCTCGATCCTTCGCTGATCGATTGATAACCTCGACCATCTGCGAACCATCTCGGTCCTAACATCTTCCTCTCGCCCACTTCGTCCCCAATAAAGTGGCGATCGACACTTTCTTCCGTGATAACGCTCATAGGAGCCATTCCTATGGTGGCACGATAACCGTTGTTATAGGCAAACTCCACCAAAGGTAGTATCTCTTCCCAATTTCCTCCTCTATCGCCACGATCGCCGCAAAGATATCTTCCAAGACCGAATCGTCCCTTTCGACCGACCGTCGATCGAGGATGGAAAGTCAGATTGAGATTCACCTTGGTCCCCATGGCTTCCTCGCAGACTCCTCCAAAACCTCGACGTGAACCTCGGGTCACGATCTCGACGAATCGATACCGCACACCATGTAACCGTATGATTTATTCGACGAAAGTCGAGCAAGCTTATCTAACCCGTCGCCATCCTAATCGGTAAGAAATGAGTGACTTTGTCGGTCTATCGACGACAACCCATATAGCGGTGTTTCCTCGTCCGACCTTGGAAAACTCACCACAAAATCCATACCGATATGATCCCACTTCCACTGGATTGGTAGCGGTTGCAACAAACCCGACGGATGTTGGTGTACATTTTCATTTGCCGACAAGCCAACAACGTTCTACAAACGCTGACTACATCCTTTTTTCATCCCTTCCCACCAAAAGTTCCTCTTAAGGTCTCTGACATTTGGTGCTTCTGGATGAAATTCAGTATCACGGTGCCTCATGAGCTTCACTCATGATTTTATCTCTCAATTCCTATTGAGTGGCACACATAACCTTCCTCGAATAGTAGCGTTGTCTTTGCTTCCGTGAACCCTTTGCCGCCTTCCACCGCTTTCAAACGTATCTTTCCAAGAACTCATCTCCTCGTTGCGTGCTCACGATGGCTTCTCATCGACCCATCCTTCTTCTCGACGAATGTAATCGGCGCTCCCACGGTGACACGCTAGGTCGGATAAAACCTAGATCCAACAGCCCTGCGCTATCGCTTCCGGTTCTTGTAATTTTTAGGTGCCATTCACGATGGTGCCTTTGATCTCGGCGCGCTCCTCGGTTCCGCATCAATAGTGAATTCCACTTGTCTATCAAAGGTAAACCCGCAAGTCCTGAAACACGTCCGGATATTCACACACCACTGCTCTCTTGCAATCGCTATGCTCTTGATGTGCCTGCCAAACTCACTAAGAAAGTTTGACAATTCCTTCCCGATCATCCTCACCGCCTTGGTCGAGATCATAGGCACGCAAACACCCATCCTTATGCCGTGAAACAAACTTCCACTCTTCGCTGTTCGAAAAGCAACTTCTCTCGAGACAACGTCTGATTGTTCTGCTTTTCCAACCAATCCATGCCAAAGATGACATCGAAATCTTCCATTCGATGACATCCAAATTGACAAAGACCTTCGCTCACGATTTCTACCTCCCGGTTCGGCATATCTCTTTTGCTTTTAGCACTTCCCGGATGGGATGCTAATTTCTAGGTACTCTGCGATTCCTTGGGTACCAAACCCAACCTCTCACACGCGATTCTCGAAGCGAAAAATGTGAGGCTCTCAGATCAAACAAAGCTAAAACGGGTATATCACTCATATGGATTATACCGCAAGATTTCCAGAGAGCTTGTCTTTGTTCATTGATTCAGGCGTACACCGTCTTGCTTTGCGGTGGCCTTTGGTTTGCTTGGCCTAGGTGACCTCCTGCTCCGTTGTTTGTCCTCGTGAGCTCGATTACGCCTCGCTGTCGGATCTTTGCCTTCTCGGCGGCTACACCGCCGGCCCTCCCAACGGACAATCTCGAGCGTAATGTCCGGACTTCTTACAACGATAACACTCGATGCTACCATGCCTACACTCGCGAAATGATTCCTCTAGATTTCGGCACAAGGTTTTCCCCACCGCCGCATGGGTTGGAAATTCCTTCCCAAGGTTGCCTTTCTCTCTTGAATGCCCGGATTCCTCGGAATCATCGACCGCCCTGGTTCCCATGGAACACCGATCGCCTTTCCTCGATCTTCCCATTTCTTCTTGCCTCTTCCTCCGCCGGTGGCTGTCCGGTGGCATCGTTTTCTCGGGCAACATTGACTCAATGTTTAAAGCCCGATTCAAGGGCGTGCATACGCCGATCTCCACCGACGAGCGAAATTCGATCTACGGTCGGTCCTCTCTCGAACTCGCTCGCCTGCAGGCCTCGGTGCAACTGTGCGTAGCATAACACGACGCATTTATGAACGAGCGATCGTACTCGGTGACCATCC